>CAWUFW010019624.1:0-179859 GCA_963921515.1 Calotriton arnoldi
CAGTCATGTTGTCCAAGAGCCATGTCCCTCTATTGTGCACTGCCCACTCCTCATCTGATACCCAGGTGTGGCCCTTACATGCAGGGAATTCTGTCACTTAGGACTGTGTCCTTGCAGTTTGCTTGACTCAAGGTGGGAGACAGCATCTGTTTCCCTGACTCTGTGGTGGGCATCATGGGTGGGTCCATTGCTTACACAATGCCTGTATTCTGACATGTATTCAGCGTGTTACTTTGATCTGTGGTCCAATTGCTGAGCTGATCCACCACATGTGGCTGGGGTACCTGGCACACACCCATGCTGCGGGTGGGAACAATGTTTGGGCCCCAGGAGTATGTATATGACGTGTGTCACACATACTTAGCCAGCTGCCTACAGTCCAGGGCTCATCCCTCATTCATGTGGGGCTGGACAGTCATGCCTACTCCAGGCCATACAATACACTCTGTACTCCCACTCCCGTGTAACAGCGGACACATTGTGCACAGTGATTTGACCCCTCAGGTGTCTGCCTCTGTGTCAGTGTGCTGTGGATTAGTCGCCAGGACTGCTGTGGAGTTTCTTGGTAGGGGCTCAGCATGCCACTGGAGATGTGACCATAGGAGACGATACTTGTGTGACACATAGGTGTCTGATCAGCTGCCCATGCAGACTGGGGCATGTAAATGTGAAGTTCAGGCAGCTGTTCCCCATGCACAGCAGAGTGTGAGGGGCTCAGGTTCAGAGGGTAGTGTCACAGGTCTCCCATATGTCCAATAGGTATGACCTGGACAGATGAGGGTTAAGAGGATGTGTTGTGGGGGATGTACATGTGCACTTGTGCAGCTCCAGGACTTGCATTCCCCATGACCTACTATTGTGACACAGTGCAGAGTGTTGTTGTCTGGTTGCAAAGTCATACATCACTGAGCCAGTGATGTATGACTTTGCAGTCATGCCTCCGCCATGGCATGTGTCTACTGATTGGTGAGCCTGCAGGGGAGTGACATGTGCTACATGCACACCATAGTGGCGCTGGCTATCAGGACATGGGTGCATCATGGTGTCTGTCGCTGGTATGCATCACATGCATTTCCTATTTGACTCTGGGCATCCCTTACATCCAGAAACCTGTACTGACTCAGTGGCAAGAGCTGTGATGTGTCCACACCGTGTCCTCTGCACTGTCCAACTACTGTGTACTTGGTGCATGTGTCAACACTGGGGTGTTGCAATCCAACAGACACCAGACAGATGGGTGCAAGGCCATGTGGGATGTGAGTGCCATGCTTGGCATCAGACTGACAATTGACTTCTCCTGTTCAATTAGTGCACTTTTAGCAATGTACAACTAATGATGCCAGGGCTTGCTCTGTGATGTGCTGTGCTCACAGTGGTGTGTGCGTTATGTGCAGGTGACTGATGTCTGTCTGTTTCCCCATTGTTTGCAGATACATCCACGGCCACGGAAGGGGACAGCTCCACGGACCAGGAGGAGCCGGAGAGCCAGACTGGGTCAGCAGCCGAGGAGTGGTCGGAGGGACCCAGTGGCACGGAGGGCGAGGGGAGCCACACCGAGGAGTCCTCAGCAGCATCCACCTCAGCTGAGGACCAGAGCAACTCGGAGGATGACTCCCTTGTGGAGGCGGGTGTCAGCAGCCACCACACCCCAGCTAGTGTTGCTGTCCCCGCCACCACCAGCACCACCACCGCCCTCCCATCGGCTCCCATTCCCCAGGTCCGTGGAGGCTCCCATGTCCGGGAGCGTGTCTCCTTTGGGCCAGGCACCGCACCCCTGCCCCTGTGTCCCCTGCTGCCCTGAGTGAGGAGTCTGTGTACCTCCTTCGCCAGCTCCATGTAGGGCAGACAGCAATGCTGAGTGTCCTCCATGCGCACACCGCGCTGTTGACTCAGCTGGTGTCGTTCATGGAGGGCATCTCATCGGGCATGTCTGACCTACAGAGGGGCAATAGGTCCATGGACTCCTCCCTGACGGCAGCAGTGTCCCTCCTCAAACGGTCCCTCACCCCTCCTGCCTCTGCTCCATCCACACTCCCCAGCACCTTACCCATCCCAGGCACACACACACCGGCACAGGCACACATCAGCACACACACATCCAGCACACTGACACACACGCCAATGACAAAACGCACACGCACGCACATTCAGGGGACTGAAGCCAGACTCACAGGGGATGGGGCCCTGGAACACACACACGCATCCACATGCACTGCGCAGTCCTCAGTTCCCTCTCCCTCCAAGCACCCTCCCTTGCCTCACCTGCAACCCCAAAGTCACAGCAGCTCTTCCTCTGTGACCTCGGCCTCTTCCCCACCGATGAAGCTGCTCCAGCATCCCGGGGAAGAGGAAGCCCACCCACACGGAGCAGAGTGCCCCTCGCCCCCGGACACCCTCCCCCAGGCGCAGACGGACTGAGGCCCCCACCCGCAAGTCCCCCCGGAGTGGTAAGAGCAAGACCCCGCCACCGCCCTGCAGCTCAGGCACAAGGTCTCCGTCCTCCATCCCTCAGGCCCCCACTGCACAGGTGCCCCCACCACACCCTGCCCCAGGTTCCCCCACCCACAGATATACCATCCCCAAGAGGATCCGGCCTTCTCCCCCTGCCACTTGCTCTCCCAGCACCACACCCCCGCTGCGCTTGTCTGTGCCACTGATGTGGTGAGGGTGTCCTCCCCTCTGTCCAACCCACCTTGCCTGTTCCCCATTCTCCTCCCCTGGAGGTAGGCACTGCAGTGGAGTCCACTACCGCCCTGTCTGACTTGGGCACTGCAGTGGCGGACCTGTCCACCCCATCTGCAGGGTCCACTGCAGTTGTGCCGGCACCCACGACATCTGAGTCATGCCCCCCAGTTGTGCCGGCACACACCATGTCAGACACCTCCACTGCAGTTGTCAGTGGCTCTCCAGCACCCACCACCCCTTCCCTGACTCCCCTGGTGAGCCCTGATCCTGTCCCTGCGGTGCCTGGCCTGCCCCCCAGTTGCCCCTCCTAGTGGATTGTCCCTGGTATTGTGCAGGCATGCGTAGGGTGACATCTGCCAGTGTCACCCTGTTTGAACTTTGACAATGGACTGGCCATTGGCCTTTGCTCTAATTTCTTCTGGACGTCGTTATCAAACAACACATATGCTGAATAAAGCAACTTTCTTTTCTCTAGTGCTCATGCTTCAGATGTACATGTTGTTGGTGCAGCTAACCATGCCCTTGCTGCAGTGATGGTGATATCTGGTCTCATGATTATGAAGTGTTACTGTGCAGGAACCCATGTGGTCCAGGGGGAATGTGTCCTATCATGTGGTGTATCCATGTCATCAATAGCAGCATCTGAGGGTGTCATGTGTTCAGTATTTGGCAATGGGTTTCCTACTTACATTGGCAATTTCATATCTGTGGCTTCCACCCCTGCACATCTGTTGTGCCTGCCATCGTTGCATTTGTCTACTTCCCTGACCGTGTTGCCATCTCCAGTGGACATGCAGGTTTGGGCATCAATGGGGAGGGACTCATCCGTGTAGTCAGTGCAACATTGCTATACAAGTGTGTTGGATCTGTGCTGATGATTCCGTTGGCACATCCATGACCAGGCTGATGTGATGGGAGCCCTCATTTGGTGCTAATTGTTGATTGTGTGACCAAGTGCTCAGCTGACATGATGGGGCCCTACTGAGGCAACATATGGCACAGCTTTCCTCACACAGGAGTGGAGTCCCCTCATGGCAGTGTGTACACGTGTGACATTGCCTGCGCCCAAGGTGTGTGTTGTATGTGCATGTCTGTGTGTTCACTTCCATTCATCTGCGCATGCTGTGATCCCTAGTGTTGTACCTGTTTGTGATGCTTGCTGACTTGAGCTATGTTCCCCAAAGTCTTCTCCCTGTGTTCTCTGTGATGTGGATGCATGGCACATTACTGGTCATCAGGGTGTCACCCATAGGTGTGTTTGCTGTCAGGGCAGAGTTTGTGTGCAGACGCAGATGGGTCACAGTCAGGTTTCCCTTTGGCACTTGTTGTTTGCCCCTGTCATGTGATTTCCAGTTTGTGTTATCTTTCAGTGATTGTGACACGTTGTGTGTGTGACTGCTGGCACTCCTTAGGGTCCGGGCTGCAATGTTGGTTGTTGTCTATGTGTGTTCTTTGTGGGTGACCTTGGCTTCTTCATTGGTGTGTGACTGTGGCTGGGATCCCATTGGTCGGTGTGGTATTGCCGTCATGTCCATGTACAGCGTAGTGTGCAGTGTGTCAGACATTCAGGAGTCTTGTTGAGTGTCCATGTGTGATGTGTTTCTACACCTTGGTTCCCACCCACCACCCTGGAATAGTCATGGGTGCATGTGCAATGTCACCAGTGCATGTGTACTTCACTGCTGCACATTGTTGGAGGTCGAGGGGTGTGGTCTTGAGTGTGTGCAGATGAGAGTTGTTGCCCTGCTAGTCCCCTGCCTCCATGTTGGCCTTGGCTTACTGGCCATGCTGATTGATTTGTGCTTGTGTAGGTGTGATGGTAGTTTGTTGCTCAGGACACCTGACTGTGGTTCACAGTGTGAACGACATTTAGCTTTGTCATCACAGTGGTATTGTTATTCAGCCCAGGGTCACCACATTGTGGGGGCCCTGGGGGTGGTGCTGTGGTGTGTCTGTGACTTGCTGTGTCAGTTGTTGTTCCTACGTGCCTGTGTGACATGTGTGTTTTGTGCTCCCTCTCACCTGTCAATGCCTGCTTGCCCACATAGGGGATTTGGATCCATGAGTTACCTTAGTGTGGCAGTGTATGCACATCTGTATGATTGGTATTCAGCTCTCCTCATGTGTTGTGTTGTTGCCTGGGGACACTGGCACCCCCACCCCTCACCTGCTGTGTATGATGACAGTGTTGGTCTGCCTGTTTGTGTTTGTGCATCTGCACCACTGCATTGGCATATCTTGGGTGTGCCATTGGCTGTATGTTGTTTGGTGTGTTTCCCCTGCTGTCCCTGGGACTCCTAGGTCATCAATCAGCACAGTGATCATGGTTTGTGTGTTCCATTGCTGCCATGGTATGGTATCTGTTCACCTCACATCTGCTGTCTCCACAGGGTATCTGCATTTGTGTGCCCATTGGTGCAAATATGTGGTTCTGCATTCTGATGGTCACTTCTGTCATTGTGTCATTGATGACTGTTGACGGTCTCAGCCCCCATGGGTGTTGTTTGTCTGCACATGGCCAAAGGAATGTTTCATTTGCACTGCAGTATTTGGCTCCCCAATTTATGTTGCAATGGGACACATACACTACTTTGCCACAGATGAGTTTTTCGTTCTGTGACCAGGAATGATCCATGCAGTTTGGCAGTTGCAGCTCTTTCTTTGTCAACAATTACCTTTTGGTCACTGTGATGATGAGGGTGTAGACCCCATTGCCACAATGGTCAAAATGTGCTTCAGCTATGGACCCCACACTTGCCTTTTGGTCACTGTGATGATGGGGGTTTAGACCCCATTGCCACAATGGTCAAAATGTGCTTCAGCTATGGACCCCACACTTGCCTTTTGGTCACTGTGATGATGGGGGTTTAGACCCCATTGCCACAATGGTCAAAATGTGCTTCAGCTATGGACCCCACACTTGCCTTTTGGTCACTGTGATGATGGGGGTTTAGACCCCATTGCCACAATGGTCAAAATGTGCTTCACCTATGGACCCCACACTTGCCTTTTGGTCACTGTGATGATGGGGGTTTAGACCCCATTGCCACAATGGTCAAAATGTGCTTCAGCTATGGACCCCACACTTGCCTTTTGGTCACTGTGATGATGGGGGTTTAGACCCCATTGCCACAATGGTCAAAATGTGCTTCAGCTATGGACCCCACACTTACCTTTTGGTCACTGTGATGATGGGGGTTTAGGCCCCATTGCCACAATGGTCATGGGCTGCTTGCATTGTGGGTGCCACACACATATATGTGTGGCACATGTGCTAGGGGGTCACATTGTATGTTCAAAGTCATGTTCGGTGTTGTAGGCATTTGACACAGCCTACACACGCTTGTCATGGTGGTGGGGGGATGTCTTTATCTTGCATTCCCTAGGTTGTGGTGTGCTGGTTGTGTCATGCATTGTCCATCCTATGAGTGGGGGTGGTAGTAGTGGTAGGCATCCTGCCCCCCTGGCTAAGGGTGGTAGTAGTGGTTGGCATCCTGCCCCCTGGCTAAGGGTGGTAGTAGTGGTAGGCATCCTGCCCCCCTGGGTGAGGGTGGTAGTGGTGGTAGGCATCCAGCCCCCCTGGGTGAGGGTGGTAGTAGTGGTAGGCATCCAGCCCCCCTGGGTGAGGGTGGTAGGAGTGGTAGGCATCCAGCCCCCTTGGCTAAGGGTGGTAGTAGTGGTAGGCATCCAGCCCCCTGGCTTAGGGTGGTAGTAGTGGTGGGCATCCTGCCCCCTGGCTAAGGGTGGTAGTAGTGGTAGGGCATCCTGCCCCCTGGCTAAGGGTGGTAGTAGTGGTAGGCATCCTGCCCCCCTGGCTAAGGGTGGTAGTAGTGGTAGGCATCCTGCCCCCTGGCTAAGGGTGGTAGTAGTGGTAGGCATCCTGCCCCCCTGGGTGAGGGTGGTAGTAGTGGTGGGCATCCTGCCCCCTGGCTAAGGGTGGTAGTAGTGGTGGGCATCCTGCCCCCTGGCTAAGGGTGGTAGTAGTGGTAGGCATCCTGCCCCCCGTGGGTGAGGGTGGTAGTAGTGGTGGGCATCCTGCCCCCCTGGCTAAGGGTGGTAGTAGTGGTGGGCATCCTGCCCCCTGGCTAAGGGTGGTAGTAGTGGTAGGCATCCTGCCCCCTGGCTAAGGGTGGTAGTAGTGGTAGGCATCCTGCCCCCTGGCTAAGGGTGGTAGTAGTGGTAGGCATCCTGCCCCCTGGCTAAGGGTGGTAGTAGTGGTAGGCATCCTGCCCCCCTGGGTGAGGGTGGTAGTAGTGGTGGGCATCCTGCCCCCTGGCTAAGGGTGGTAGTAGTGGTGGGCATCCTGCCCCCTGGGTGAGGGTGGTAGTAGTGGTAGGCATCCAGCCCCCTGGGTGAGGGTGGTAGGAGTGGTAGGCATCCAGCCCCCCTGGCTAAGGGTGGTAGTAGTGGTAGGCATCCAGCCCCCTGGCTTAGGGTGGTAGTAGTGGTGGGCATCCTGCCCCCTGGCTAAGGGTGGTAGTAGTGGTAGGCATCCTGCCCCCTGGCTAAGGGTGGTAGTAGTGGTAGGCATCCTGCCCCCTGGCTAAGGGTGGTAGTAGTGGTAGGCATCCTGCCCCCTGGCTAAGGGTGGTAGTAGTGGTAGGCATCCTGCCCCCCTGGGTGAGGGTGGTAGTAGTGGTGGGCATCCTGCCCCCTGGCTAAGGGTGGTAGTAGTGGTGGGCATCCTGCCCCCTGGCTAAGGGTGGTAGTAGTGGTAGGCATCCTGCCACCCGTGGGTGAGGGTGGTAGTAGTGGTGGGCATCCTGCCCCCTGGCTAAGGGTGGTAGTAGTGGTGGGCATCCTGCCCCCTGGCTAAGGGTGGTAGTAGTGGTAGGCATCCTGCCCCCTGGCTAAGGGTGGTAGTAGTGGTAGGCATCCTGCCCCCCTGGGTGAGGGTGGTAGTAGTGGTGGGCATCCTGCCCCCTGGCTAAGGGTGGTAGTAGTGGTGAGCATCCTGCCCCCTGGGTGAGGGTGGTAGTAGTGGTAGGCATCCAGCCCCCTGGCTAAGGGTGGTAGTAGTGGTAGGCATCCTGCCCCCCTGGGTGAGGGTGGTAGTGGAGGTAGGCATCCAGCCCCCTGGGTGAGGGTGGTAGTAGTGGTAGGCATCCAGCCCCCTGGGTGAGGGTGGTAGGAGTGGTAGGCATCCAGCCCCCCTGGCTAAGGGTGGTAGTAGTGGTAGGCATCCAGCCCCCTGGCTTAGGGTGGTAGTAGTGGTGGGCATCCTGCCCCCTGGCTAAGGGTGGTAGTAGTGGTAGGCATCCTGCCCCCTGGCTAAGGGTGGTAGTAGTGGTAGGCATCCTGCCCCCTGGCTAAGGGTGGTAGTAGTGGTAGGCATCCTGCCCCCCTGGCTAAGGGTGGTAGTAGTGGTAGGCATCCTGCCCCCCTGGGTGAGGGTGGTAGTAGTGGTGGGCATCCTGCCCCCTGGCTAAGGGTGGTAGTAGTGGTGGGCATCCTGCCCCCTGGCTAAGGGTGGTAGTAGTGGTAGGCATCCTGCCCCCCGTGGGTGAGGGTGGTAGTAGTGGTGGGCATCCTGCCCCCCTGGCTAAGGGTGGTAGTAGTGGTGGGCATCCTGCCCCCCTGGCTAAGGGTGGTAGTAGTGGTAGGCATCCTGCCCCCTGGCTAAGGGTGGTAGTAGTGGTAGGCATCCTGCCCCCTGGCTAAGGGTGGTAGTAGTGGTAGGCATCCTGCCCCCCTGGGTGAGGGTGGTAGTAGTGGTGGGCATCCTGCCCCCTGGCTAAGGGTGGTAGTAGTGGTGGGCATCCTGCCCCCTGGGTGAGGGTGGTAGTAGTGGTAGGCATCCAGCCCCCCTGGGTGAGGGTGGTAGGAGTGGTAGGCATCCAGCCCCCCTGGCTAAGGGTGGTAGTAGTGGTAGGCATCCAGCCCCCTGGCTTAGGGTGGTAGTAGTGGTGGGCATCCTGCCCCCTGGCTAAGGGTGGTAGTAGTGGTAGGCATCCTGCCCCCTGGCTAAGGGTGGTAGTAGTGGTAGGCATCCTGCCCCCCTGGCTAAGGGTGGTAGTAGTGGTAGGCATCCTGCCCCCCTGGCTAAGGGTGGTAGTAGTGGTAGGCATCCTGCCCCCCTGGGTGAGGGTGGTAGTAGTGGTGGGCATCCTGCCCCCTGGCTAAGGGTGGTAGTAGTGGTGGGCATCCTGCCCCCTGGCTAAGGGTGGTAGTAGTGGTGGGCATCCTGCCCCCTGGGTGAGGGTGGTAGTAGTGGTAGGCATCCAGCCCCCCTGGGTGAGGGGTGGTAGGAGTGGTAGGCATCTAGCCCCCCTGGCTAAGGGTGGTAGTAGTGGTAGGCATCCAGCCCCCTGGCTTAGGGTGGTAGTAGTGGTGGGCATCCTGCCCCCCTGGCTAAGGGTGGTAGTAGTGGTAGGCATCCTGCCCCCTGGCTAAGGGTGGTAGTAGTGGTAGGCATCCTGCCCCCTGGCTAAGGGTGGTAGTAGTGGTAGGCATCCTGCCCCCCTGGGTGAGGGTGGTAGTAGTGGTGGGCATCCTGCCCCCTGGCTAAGGGTGGTAGTAGTGGTGGGCATCCTGCCCCCTGGCTAAGGGTGGTAGTAGTGGTAGGCATCCTGCCCCCGTGGGTGAGGGTGGTAGTAGTGGTGGGCATCCTGCCCCCTGGCTAAGGGTGGTAGTAGTGGTGGGCATCCTGCCCCCTGGCTAAGGGTGGTAGTAGTGGTAGGCATCCTGCCCCCTGGCTAAGGGTGGTAGTAGTGGTAGGCATCCTGCCCCCTGGCTAAGGGTAGGCATCCTGCCCCCTGGCTAAGGGTGGTAGTAGTGGTAGGCATCCTGCCCCCCTGGGTGAGGGTGGTAGTAGTGGTGGGCATCCTGCCCCCCTGGCTAAGGGTGGTAGTAGTGGTGGGCATCCTGCCCCCTGGCTAAGGGTGGTAGTAGTGGTAGGCATCCTGCCCCCCTGGGTGAGGGTGGTAGTAGTGGTGGGCATCCTGCCCCCTGGCTAAGGGTGGTAGTAGTGGTGGGCATCCTGCCCCCTGGCTAAGGGTGGTAGTAGTGGTGGGCATCCTGCCCCCGGCTAAGGGTGGTAGTAGTGGTAGGCATCCTGCCCCCTGGCTAAGGGTGGTAGTAGTGGTAGGCATCCTGCCCCCTGGCTAAGGGTGGTAGTAGTGGTAGGCATCCTGCCCCCTGGCTAAGGGTGGTAGTAGTGGTAGGCATCCTGCCCCCCTGGGTGAGGGTGGTAGTAGTGGTGGGCATCCTTCCCCCTGGCTAAGGGTGGTAGTAGTGGTAGGCATCCTGCCCCCCTGGCTAAGGGTGGTAGTAGTGGTAGGCATCCTGCCCCCCTGGGTGAGGGTGGTAGTAGTGGTGGGCATCCTGCCCCCTGGCTAAGGGTGGTAGTAGTGGTGGGCATCCTGCCCCCTGGCTAAGGGTGGTAGTAGTGGTAGGCATCCTGCCCCCGTGGGTGAGGGTGGTAGTAGTGGTGGGCATCCTGCCCCCTGGCTAAGGGTGGTAGTAGTGGTGGGCATCCTGCCCCCTGGCTAAGGGTGGTAGTAGTGGTAGGCATCCTGCCCCCTGGCTAAGGGTGGTAGTAGTGGTAGGCATCCTGCCCCCTGGCTAAGGGTAGGCATCCTGCCCCCTGGCTAAGGGTGGTAGTAGTGGTAGGCATCCTGCCCCCCTGGGTGAGGGTGGTAGCAGTGGTGGGCATCCTGCCCCCTGGCTAAGGGTGGTAGTAGTGGTGGGCATCCTGCCCCCTGGCTAAGGGTGGTAGTAGTGGTAGGCATCCTGCCCCCCTGGGTGAGGGTGGTAGTAGTGGTGGGCATCCTGCCCCCTGGCTAAGGGTGGTAGTAGTGGTGGGCATCCTGCCCCCTGGCTAAGGGTGGTAGTAGTGGTGGGCATCCTGCCCCCCGGCTAAGGGTGGTAGTAGTGGTAGGCATCCTGCCCCCTGGCTAAGGGTGGTAGTAGTGGTAGGCATCCTGCCCCCTGGCTAAGGGTGGTAGTAGTGGTAGGCATCCTGCCCCCTGGCTAAGGGTGGTAGTAGTGGTAGGCATCCTGCCCCCCTGGTTGAGGGTGGTAGTAGTGGTGGGCATCCTGCCCCCTGGCTAAGGGTGGTAGTAGTGGTAGGCATCCTGCCCCCCCTGGGTGAGGGTGGTAGTAGTGGTGGGCATCCTGCCCCCTGGCTAAGGGTGGTAGTAGTGGTGGGCATCCTGCCCCTGGCTAAGGGTGGTAGTAGTGGTAGGCATCCTGCCCCCTGGCTAAGGGTGGTAGTAGTGGTGGGCATCCTGCCCCCTGGCTAAGGGTGGTAGTAGTGGTGGGCATCCTGCCCCCTGGCTAAGGGTGGTAGTAGTGGTAGGCATCCTGCCCCCTGGCTAAGGGTGGTAGTAGTGGTAGGCATCCTGCCCCCTGGCTAAGGGTGGTAGTAGTGGTAGGCATCCAGCCCCCTGGGTTGGGGTGGTGGCGCGCATTCAGGCCCCTGTGTGCATATGTGGCATTGGTGATGGGCATCCCGCCCCTATGGTGCTGCTGTTGCTGGTGTAAGTATATTCAGATTCCCAGTGTATGTGTGTGATGTGTCGTGTACGTGTTGTATGTGTTTTGTGGTTGGTGTCTGACTTACCTTCTGCGCCGTACGCGTCCGTGCCTGTTCCGGTAGTAGATGTAGAATATTGGTATGATCGGGACGAAGGGACGAAGGGATTCATGGTTGGTTCGTGTCGTTCGTCCTTCTCGTTGCTTCGCGTCGTCCTCGTCGCTTCGCTTCGTCCTCGTCGCTTCGCGTCATCCTCGTCGGTGCCGTGTTCGTCTAGTAGCCGTGGATCGTGTTGTGGCGCGATTCGGAGCTTGTGTGCGCCTCTCCCGGATGCTTTGACGTGCCGTGCGTAGCGACGGGTTCGGCGCGTACGGGAAGCGCATCGTACTTGTCCGGCCGGACGGGGCTGCATTTTCCCTTCCGTGCGACTCGATTCGGCGTTTCCGGATTCGCCTCGGTCGGAGAACAGGACCTGGTTTGGGTGAGTACGGCTCGGCCGGAATTTTTGCTGTTGTGCGCATCGTACTTGCTCGTTCGGTGTGCTGTACGGATCGGTCGGGAAACTGGCTTTCGCATGGCTTTTTTCCCGACCGAATGGTATTGGGTGCGCCTCCGACCGAGATCGGAATCGACCCCTGTGTTTTAATTGCTGTAGTTGTTTTCCTGAACAGTATTTGCTTAGCAGGTCATCATCTCTATGTCACAAACCAAGTTTAATTCACCACAGAGGCAAGTATTGTGTGATCATGATTTAATTTATATGCATGTGTCAAATAGTACACAAAATTGATAGTGCTGTACAGTGTGATATAATTCCAAAGTTCACAGAGGAGTTGTTGGTGTTGGAGATGAAATTTTCAGAGCCAAGTCCACAGTAATTTGAGTCATTGTTCCAACTTAGACCCTCCATCCCATGTGGGAGAGTTTCATGTCAGTGAACACGGTAAACGCTTTGCACACAATGGAGGATATCAGGAGCAGGTGTTTACTTCCTGGGGGGTATGCATGGCCATCTGTCTCTCAATTGCCCTTCTTCGGCCGTCCCCTCTTCTTCTTTTCAGGGGGACCCTCAGGTGCAGGCTGCAGCGGTGCTGGGGACTCTGCACCAGAGTCCTCATCCCTCCCTGTGGCAGTTGCAGGTGTTGTGGCAACAGATGTAGTGGGCACACAGGGAGGTGTGGTCACGTTGTCAGCAATCTGGCGGAGGCATGTGAGTATGTCCCTGTGCACCGCAGTGAGGTCATCCATTTTATCCATTTTGGACTCCATCCTGGACATGTGGGTCTCCACCCTGGACATGTGGGAGTCCATCCTGGACATGTGGGAGTCCATCCTGGACATTTGGGAGTCCATTTTAGAAAAATGGGCAGCCTGCTGATGTTGTATGTCCTTGAGGATCCCAACTACCTGGCCAAAGTCTCTGGTGCATTCTCGGTATGCATTTATGATCCGTCCTAACTGTGGGTCATCTTGCGCAGCAGCACCATCTTCAGGACGTGACCTCACCCCGCGCACACTCACACCACCCTTACCCACACGAGCAGGACCTGCCGTTGCAGGCACAGACAACACTGAGCCTCCTTCACTGTTGACAGTGATGTTGTTGTCCGCCAACTCCGGAGTGCCCTGTGTAGCTGTGCCATCGGTGTTCTCTTGCCTTGGTCTGTCCGTGTTGGTAGAGGTCATCCGGGTGTTGGCAGATGTAGCAGGAGTGGTCGCAGGGGGTGCTGGAGTTACAGGTGCTGGTGCTGTATGCCGATCCACACCGGAGGGACCAGGTTGTTCATCGTCGTCCGAAGAGGACTGAGAAACATCCACACCGGAGAGCTCAGGGTCAACCAGAGTCTGGGACTGGGATTCTTGTTCTGTTCCTGCAGCGTCCCCAGCAGGCCCTGTGGGTAGGAGAAACACACAATGTATGTTGTGGTTTTGCACACATCAACGGATCACACACATTACAGTTGCTATTGTACTTCCTGATGAGTGTATGTACATTGCATTGTCCTCAATTGTCACAGACAAGGCCTATATTGGTTAAAGACACAGGGGCCGATTCACAGAACTAATCTGAGACAAAATCCTAAACTTACTACTTTTGGTATTCACAGAAGGAATTTAGTAGTAGTAAAGTTAGGATTTTGTCTTAAGTTTGACTTAAGTTTGACTTAAGACAAACTTAAGACAGACTTGAGACAAACGTAAGACAAATTTAGGACAGACTTAAGACAGACTTAAGACAGATTTAAGACAAAATCCTAACTTTACTACTCCTAAATGCCTTCTGTGAATACCAAAAGTAGTAAGTTTAGGATTTTGTCTCAGATTACTTCTGTGAATTGGGCCCATTGTAATTACAACGTGAAGCGTTTTGATGAGCACGTAGAGCTTTGTGCATGAGATACTCATGTATTGATTCATTGACTGTACATGGCCATTGAAACTCAAGTGCCACCTTGGGCCAGACACAGGTGGGTATTTTTTTTCTACATTTGTGCTTTCCCAATGACATGCGTGCACTTCCTCTTGCAACGTGTGGCAAGATTTGTATATGTGTGCTGCCATTTGTGCATGTATTTTTCCGTCACATTGGTGTGTCACACATCATAGTCACAGTCCGGTATGTATGTGATGAATTGCGAGGTACTTTTTGGGTGTATGTGTTCCTAGTTCTCATCTCATTGCACTCATGTGATTGTGTTACCAATGCAAATGAGGTTGCTGCTGAGGTTTGTACGTGATGACGTCATTTATCTTGTCCATGTCCTCCATGGGAAGAGGAGTCAGGCAAGGCTGCTTTCGTGCTTTTCCATGCTGATTACAGTGAGGTCCAGAGGTTTGTGTGTTTGCTTTATGGTGCTGTAAGTTGTACGCCTCCTCCAAACCAGTCCAGATTACTCCTTGTGTGGAAAGTGTAAATGACAGTCACTGCAGCGCTTTGTGTAAATGACACCATGCAACGGTGTCTGCTATCTTTCTGTGGCCATTCCATTCACTGTCAAGTGTCCCTTGTCAATGATGTATATGTAGCTTTGTGTGTGTATTGATGTGTGTTATGTCTGCATCTCACCACTTGTCCTGTACTCCACACACCTTCACAGCCATCCGAGGGTGCGCCCCTGGGACAATGCATCCCCAGACAGTGAATTGAAATGTACAGTTAAGATGGCTGAGAGTGTGAAGATGTGTGAGAGTGCCAGTGCCTAGGTGTGACTTGTTGCCAATTCATACATCACCCCCAGGGCATTTACTTTCACTGTCATGAACTGACTGGTCCCAAGAGTGCAATTTGTTCTGGCTGAGAAGGTGTGTGTAGAGCAGGCCTTGCTAGCAGTTGGAGTCATTGCAGAACCTCCTCCTCCCCCAGAGCCCAGATAATCCCCCACGAACCATGCTTCCATTACAGGGAGTCAGACTTTACATTCAAGGTGTCTGACAGTGGTGTCCTGGTGTTTGTTTGAGCATGACTCTCCCAACAGGGCCTTGTGCTCCCTTCACCAGAGGCCAGTGTCAGCCATCTTGGCAGTACTTTTCCACTCCCTGTGAGGTGAGCATGGTGCATGGTGGTATTCCTGGGCCATGTGGGAGGAGGACTGTTGACTGTGACTATGACTCCCATCATGCTTTTGGCTACACCCACCTTCCCAGCAAACCCAACCTTCCTTCCTGCGACTCAGCTTCCCTGGGAGTGAATGTGTGCAAACAAGATGGCTGCTGCATGTGACTGGTGTTTGGAGCCCATTGCCTTGCTGTGACTTTGTGCTGAGTTTTGTCATATGTGTGACTGTTGAGCTTTCCTGTTACATTGCAGGTATGTTGTTAGTTACAATCTGAATTTAAACACAGATCCCACCATGGATTAGTGCTCCTCAGCCCAGGGCCCAGCGTCAGGCATCGTGGAAGTCGATTTACCTTGAGTCTCAGGTTGAGCATAGTCCCAGGGGTGGTGTTTGGTGTTGGTGGGAGGGGTGTGTGTGTGACATGGCCGGCTGATGGATGTGGTCAGAGCTAGCACTCCTCCTCCACCACAGCCCAGATAGGCCAGCAAGAAACATGCTTCCATGACAGTGAGTCAGACTTTACATTCAAGGTGTCAGACAGTGGGGCCTGGAGTTTGTTTGAGCACTACTCCCAACAGGGCCTTGTGCTGCCTACACCAGAGGCCAGTGTCAGACATCTTGGCAGTACTTTTCCACTCACTGTAAGGTGAGCATGGTGCATGGTGGTGTTCCTGGGCCATGTGGGAGGAGGACTGTTGACTGTGACTACGACTCCCATCATGCTATTGGCTACACCCACCTTCCCAGCAAACCATACTTTCCTTCCTGTGACGCAGCTCCCTGTGAGTGAGTGATGCAGTGCTGGCAAGATGTCTGACAGTGGTGTCCTGGTGTTTGTTTGAGCACGACTCTCCCAACAGGGCCTTGTGCTCCCTACACCAGAGGCCAGAGTCAGCCATCTTGGCAGTACTTTTCCACTCCCTGTGAGGTGAGCATGGTGCATAGTGGTATTCCTGGGCCATGTGGGAGGTGGACTGTTGACTGTGACTATGACTCCCATCATGCTTTTGGCTACACCCACCTTCCCAGCAAACCCAACCTTTCTTCCTGTGACTCTGCTTCCCTGGGAGTGAGTGGAACTGTGCTGGCAAGATGGCTGACAGTGTTTGTTGGTGTTTTGAGCCAAAGCCTTGCTGTATTTGTTACTAAGTTTGTACATGTTATGACATAGTTACATGTTACTCTGAGATTGCAGGTATTGTGTTTATCTAACTGGCATACACATCACAGGATATTTAGCTTTGGGTTGATATTGCTTTGCTAACAGTGAATGGTTTCACTGACCCCCTGACAGTGATGTCTGTGGGTGTGTATTGCCTCACACTTTTGACTAGTTGTTTATGTACTCACCAGGCTCTGGTATTCCTGATAATCCATGGATGCCCTCCAGTGGGAGGATGGCCCGCACCTTCTCCTCCCAGGAATTGAAGTGCGTAGGTTTTGCAGGAGGGCCACCGCCGGTCTGCTGGCTCAGGGCATGGACTCTGCCAATCAGCTTCTTGACCCTTCTTCGCACATCATAGTACCTGTTCCTGATGTCGTCCATTGTGCGCAGGCAAGGTGCTTGTGCGTTCACCTTGTTCACAATCCTCTCCCACATCTTGCTTTTCTGGGACAAGGGGGTCTGTTGGACCAATGTGCCAAATAACTGTGGTTCTACGCTGAGAATTTCATCTACCATGACTTCCAACTCAATATCTGTGAACTTTGGATTCTTCTTTGGGGGCATGGTGATGGGTGGTGGTGGAGATGGATGTGTGTGTGAGTGTGAAAATGAGGGTGAGTGTGTGTAAGTGAAGCTGGGTGTTTATGAGTGTGCTTTTAGAGAGGTGCTAGTGGTGTAAAGGTTGTGTGGTGGGTGAGTTGTGAGTGTGTCTCTCAGTGCAGTGTGGTAGTGTTCTCTGCTGGCTGTTCTGTGGAATTTGCAAAGGATCATGGTTAGGATTTTGGGCCTTTATGTAGGTGGAGTTGTGGGTGTGTCTTACATGACTTGGGATTTTTTTTTCTTTGACAATGCTCCTTTAGTCTGTTTCTGTCTGTTTCTGTTGGCTTCAGTGGAGAAGTGTGGCTCAATGGTTAGAGCGGCAGACCCTGATGCAGAGATCTGGCCCGGGACCAGGGTTCAATTCCCGCCTCGGCGGGTCTTGGGCTCAATTTCCTCGGACCTGATAATTCTCGCCTCGGTGCCTATTCTAATCATGGGTCCCACTCTGCAACTCTGGGCAATAGCTTGCTTAATCTCCACAAGGGCCCCAACAGCGCTGGGATGCCTGGCTTCACCCTGGGGGTGCCCAGGAGTGGACATTTCACAGGGAAAAGCCAGGAAGGGTTCCACAGCGGTATGCGTACAGCGCCTGGACTCCCCTTTGGGGGTATGGGTGCGCTTTACAAGTACAAATTTCATTCATTTCATGACAGAGACGTTCAGTTGACCGCGACGGATGCTTTTCTCAGGATTTGCGGGGTTGTCCGAGTCTGTCACACTCACGTTCTCCTATGTAGCATCGTTCGCGTACGAGTCTGTCGCGTTGCGCAGATGCTAGGCTAGGTAGCATGGATCGCGTATGACTCTGTCGCGTCGCACTGATGCTGGGCTATGTGGCATCGTTTGCGTACGAGTCGGTCGCGTCAGGCTCTTTCCCGGACGTTTCGCACGGACGGATTGTTTTCCATACGAGTCGGTCATCCGTGTTGTACTCCGTGCGAGTCGTTTGGATTTGACACGCATTGCATCGTACTACGCCGGTCGTACGGCGCGTGTACGTGTCGGTCAGAAGCCAGTCCTGGTCTGTGTCGGTCGGAACAGTTTACAAGCGAGATTGGAATCGGCCCCTTAGTTGAAAAGGTCTGGTCACATTTTCAATTTCAAAACAGAGTATGCTGCCACCACTGCTTTATGCAATATACCCAAGATAGCACCAGAAGCCCTCTGTCCATTTTGGGGGCATGCTTCGAGCTCTCTTCAACGTCATAGGATTGTTCCAGGACCTCACATCGTGAGGGACAGGTCTAGGCCTCTGTGCTCATGTTTAAATAAGCTTGACACTAGGGCCAAAATAAAAGTCAGTATATCAGATACACTAACAGTCAATCACTCAGGGCAAGTCTACATTCACATACCGCAATGTGAGAAAGTAGATTATTAGTTGGAGAGGGTGGTAGTCCACAACAAGCAATAATGTCACTATTCTTGTTACGTCCAGTAAAGGTTTCCGTACTTAAAGCTTGAGATCAACCAGGCTTAAATTTAGAAAATATTTAAAGCATTTAGAAGTACCATAATAGTTACAAATATTTTTAAATACGTTTTTTAAATAAAAAAATAGCCTAAAAAAAGAATTAGGTGTCATCCTACGATAATCTTCCTCATCCCACCAAATTCCTGCCTGAAGTTTTCCCAGGTGCCTCACGCAACTCCAAGGCAACATACAATGCTGCTTTTGGTGAGATGAAGCACCGATCCAGCCGGCTGTTGGATGTGAGACGTGGCCCGGCGAGGCCCTCAAGCTCACAGCATACTACCAGCCTGTGAGCTGAGGAGCATCCAGTCATCGGTCGGCACTTGAGAGCTGCAGAGTGTGCCTGCACAATACAGGTGCCCGCGACCTATGTCACCACTCGGCATGGGGCCCAGGAGTCTGCTGCTAGCTGCTGCCATGTGGATGGGCCTGGCTGGGTCTGCTCCATGCTGGAGGGGTCCTTTGGCCTGGCGTCTTGGCAGGGGGGTGATCATTGCTCTGCCACAGCAGCGCACACCGTGACCACAGTGAGTCGGCCTACGACTATGATGTTTCACAACCTAGACTAGTGTTCAAGATTTTCCTGTAAACTATTTTTGCCAGTTGTGTTGTCCACATCCAAGCCTAACAGGAGCAATTGACTCATGTTGGCTATGGTAGTTTTGGCTTAGCGTGTCTGGCATACTCTAGACAGACTGTCATAGTGGAGTTGGTTTTATTTTATGTCCTCCTGGAGTTGTTTCACCGAATCACTGACATAATATCGAATACAAAAAAATCTACCTAGACAAATATCGATGCAAAAATATTGATAGTCAAAATATCGACATCCTATCTTTATAATGTAAATGACAAAAATATCGAAAAATTAATATAGATGTAAAAAATATCGATGTAAAAATCTCGTTTTTTTATATATAAAAAAATAATGTTAAATAAATTAAATAATAAAATTAACTTTAAAAAAAATTACTTAGATGTAATGTACAGTTAAAAAAATATAATAAACAAATTTAATGTAAAAACTTTAAACATACATATATGAAATTTAATATATAAATGTATGTTTACTTTAAAACAATTAATAAACTAATAACTTTTTTTAAATATTATAAATATATAAAAATTAACTATTAAATATATATATATATACATACACCTATAACACAAAATCTAATAATAAAAACATTATATCATAAAATAAATTGTTAAAATAATTATAAATTTTTAAACTTATATTTTGCACTCCATTGAATGCAACAGTAGGAAAATTGATGGATAGCGTAGAGGTAAAAATTACTATTCCCACTCCTGAGACTGCAACAGTAGGGAAAGTGTTGAATACCGTAAGGAAAAAATTACTATTCCCACTCCAGTGAGTGCAACAGTAGGGAAAGTGTTGGATAGCGAAGGGTAAAAATTACTATTCCAACTCCAGAGAGTGCAACAGTAGGGAAAGTGTTGGATAGTGGAGGGGTTCAAATTACTATTCCCACTCCAGAGAGTGCAACAGTAGAGAAAATGTTGGATAGCGTAGGAGTAAAAATTACTATTCCCACTCCAGAGAGTGCAACAGTAGGGAAAGTGTTGGATAGCTTAGGAGTAAAGATTACTATTCCCACTCCAGAGAGTGCAACAGTAGGGAAAGTGTTGGATAGCATAAGGGTAAAAATTACTATTCCCACTCCAGTGAGTGCAACAGTAGGGAAAGTGTGGGATAGCGAAGGGTAAAAATTACTATTCCCACTCCAGAGAGTGCAACAGTAGGGAAAGTGTTGGATAGCATAGGAGTAAAAATGACTATTCCCACTCCAGAGAGTGCAACAGTAGGGAAAGTGTTGGATAGCAGAGGGGTTCAAATTACTATTCCCACTCCAGAGAGCGCAACAGTAGGGAAAGTGTTGGATAGCGTAGGAGTAAAAATTACTATTCCCACTCCAGAGCGTGCAACAGTAGGGAAAGTTTTGGATAGCGTAAGGGAAAAATTACTATTCCCACTCCAGTGAGTGCAACAGTAGGGAAAGTGTTGGATAGCGAAGGGTAAAAATTACTATTCCCACTCCAGAGAGTGCAACAGTAGGGAAAGTGTTGGATAGCGGAGGGGTTCAAATTACTATTCCCACTCCAGAGAGTGCAACAGTAGGGAAAGTGTTGGATAGCGTAGGAGTAAAAATTACTATTCCCACTCCAGAGAGTGCAACAGTAGGGAAAGTGTTGGATAGTGTAAGAGTAAAAATTACTATTCCCACTCCAGTGAGTGCAACAGTAGGGAAAGTGTTGGATAGCGGAGGAGTAAAAATTACTATTCCCACTCCAGTGAGTGCAACAGTAGGGAAAGTGTTGGATAGCGGAGGGGTAAAACTTACTATTCCCACTCCAGTGAGTGCAACAGTAGGGAAAGTGTTGGATAGCGTAAGGAAAAAAATTACTATTCCCACTCCAGTGAGTGCAACAGTAGGGAAAGTGTTGGATAGCAAAGGGTAAAATTAATATTCCCAGTCCAGAGAGTGCAACAGGAGGGAAAGTGTAGGATAGCAGAGGGTTAAAATTAATATTTCCCCAAAAATAAATTCACATAAAAAATATCAACTGCAATACAAAACTAGTCAATAACACAAAAATAAAAAATATATAAAAATATAAAAATGTACAAAAGATAGAAACATATTATAATGTTAAAAAATAACTACAAACATTAATTTATAAAAATGTAAAAAACATTTGCAAACAAATAACTCTATTTAATATAACTTAATTATAATAAAAACATTCATTATTACACAAAAACAATACTTTTTATCTCCTACCCTATAACACCACACATTTCACAACACACATCTAAATTTCTATAAAAGTGTACCTCCATAATTAATTTAATTAATTATCAAATAAACAATTATTAATTAAAAATCAATTTAAAACATATACAAATTAATTTAATCACCAAACATACCCCCTATACATTCAAAATCCCCACACAAAATAAAAGTAAACATTTACCATAAAAATGTATCAATTAAGAAATCAATAATAATTAGCAAATATTTATTAATTAATAAAACGTTAAATAATCTACACCAACAAACACCAACAAACACCACAACACACACATAAAAATAATCACACAATTTCCATAACTAATTTAACATTATTAAATTATTATCAATTAACAACTTATTAATTAATTGAAATTAATTTACTTCCTACCCTTTACCACTATAAACCCCACAATTCACATCTCTAATTAATTACACAATTTCCATATTTAATTTTTAATTAATTAATTACCATTAATAATAAATTACTTCACACCCTATTCCCCTATAAACCCACAAATCACTCCAACATAATTGACACAATTAACATAATTACCAATTAATTAATAATAATTATCAAACAATTAATAATTAATTAATAATAAATGAATTACCACAAAAACACTATAAAATAGAAATAAATTAAATACAAATAAATAAATAATTGTAATTACTTTATTAAAATTAAATTACTTCCCACCCTATTCCGCTATAAACCCACAACCCGCTCCTAAAAAAATGACACAATTAACATATTTATCAATTAATTAATTAATAACAATTAATAACCCATTAATAATTAATTAATAAAAAATTAATTATAAATACTAAGGGGCCTATTAGGATGGCCTAGCGGTGCTGGGACCGGCCGCCAGTAGTGCGGCGGTCCCGCACCAGCGATTAGGATGCCACCGTCACCGTGCATTGTCATGCACAAGGTGACAGGCACCGCGCGGTGCCTGCCACCTTGTCCATGACAATGTAGGGGGGTACCATAGGTACCCCCCATGTGCACCCCCCATCCCCCCAATACCCTGGGGGCCCGCAATGGGCCCCCAACAGCAAATGCCGCATGCCTTTTCGTGGCGGCATCGCCGCCACGGAAAGGCTGCTTCCCGCACCCATGCTAATATGGATGGCGGTGTCTAGCAGACACCGCCACCATATGTAGCCCCTTTTCCACCCGGTCGACTGGTCGACTGGCGGAAAACCGGCGGACGGGCTCTCCGTCCGCCGGGGTCCCCCCGCCATACTAATATGGCGGGGGAAAATGGGTGGCGGGTGGATGGAAATGTAGGGCGGATCGCCACCGCCAGGCGGGCGGTGGCGATCCGCCCACATCGTAATGACCCCTAAGTATAAATTATTAACTACTTTATTATAATTAAATTACTTCCCACCCTATTCCCTTATAAACCCACAACCCGCTCCTAAAACAAATAACACAATTAACTTAATTATCAATTAATTAATAAAAAGTAATAATCAATTAATAATTAATTTTAAAAAATATATAAATACTAATAAATAAAAATTACTAATTACTTTATTATAATTAAATTACTTCCCACCCTATTCCCCTATAAACCCACAACCCGCTTCTAAAAATATAACACAATTAACATAATTATCAATTAATTAATTAATAATTTTTTTTTTTTTTTATTTCTTTTTATTGAGCAGAATATGAAAATATAGAATGAAGCAGTCAATCATAAGTATAAATATATATGCTAATACAGTTAATACAGATAATGTAGTGCAATACAGACATTGCCAGTTAATACATTTCAAGGGGAAAATCATATAAACTAAAATGCGCCTACTAAAGTGCTATTAATCCATCAAATATAATATCTCAGGGTCATTTTAACATTAGAAAATAATACAAGACATACTAAAAAATACAATAAAGGGTATATAACCCCTAAACCTCCTTTCTCATTTAAGAAAACATTGCTTATAAACTAGAAGTACAAGTACTGTTGGTGTGATAAGATGTAATACAATGAAAGATATATTACGACTAAACCTCCTTCCCCATTAAGCGGAATTCAATACATATAAAGCAACTATGCTAAACAAATCTTACCAAAAGGCAAGCACATTAGAAAATAAAATACAAATGGAAATACCAAAATACCTATCCCTGAAGAGCCCTCTCCATTTGATCAAAAAATTCCCAAACTAAAACAAATTTCCTAACAGCTCCTACTCTCTTCGCATATACCTCTTCATATCCTCTTACACGTTTCATTTTCTTGTACCACTCTATAAAGGTCGGAATTTTTGTACTCTTCCAATTCTGTAAAATCAGTGAACGTGCCACCAGGAAGGAGATTGATAAAAACATTCCCCCCCCTCTTGCAGAGACCTGATTTGGGCTTAGTTTTAATAGACCAAACAATGCCACCTCCGGCTCCGGTTGTATATTGCTTCCAAGGGTGCGGCTAAGCTCAGAACACAGTTCCACCCAAAACTGACTCAGCCTTGGACAAGTGCAGGCAATATGTAGCCAGCCGCCCTCACCAACCTGGTGGCAACGAAAACACTTATTTTCAACTTCGGGATATATTTTGTGCAAAGCATATGGGGTATAGTAGGCCATCCATTGAGACAGGAATGCCATCCTTTTAAAATTTGCAGCCCTGAGTAGCTTATTGCCGTACTTAGAGATGACTTGCCATTCTCTGATTGAGAAATTGCAGGACACTTCATTTTTTATTTTTTCAAGAAAATTAGTAACAACAGGGGGATCCCCTTGATTTTTAAAAACTCTATACCAGTTCCCTATACCTCGCAGTTTAGTTCTGAAGACGGTAGCAAGGACCGATGAGGTACCTATATTACCTAGAGATATATATTTGTTTAACAAGGATCTAACCTGAAGGAAACTAAAAAAGAGTAACCTACTCTGAATGCCGCATTTAGCCTGAACCTCCTCCCAGGTAGCACATCTATCTCCTATTATGAAATGACCTAATTCTCTAAAACCTTTTAATTCCCAAAGTTTGACAAGGCTATTATGAATGAAAAGGCCCAAACTTCTAGCCTCTATTAAATCCAAGTATTCAAATCCCGAAGGCTTAGCTTTTTGAGAGAATTTTTTTGAAATCTATTAGAAAATTCTTGTAGTGTCTTGTATCTTACTTTTTTAGGCAGTTTTGCTGTTTTTAAGAAAACCGGAAGCTGAGTTCCGGCTTCTTCAACCATCTTTTTAAATATTTTTTATAGAAAGTGCAGGAAAAGGAAATAAGCTGAATTATTTCAAATATCATATTGGAAAGAGTGGTATGTTTACTGATGTCTTTGATCTAAATAGCAGTGCTAATGGTTAATAAGGTTTGCATTATATCGATCAATGTCAATGGTATTTCTAACAAACGAAAGTATGGTAGTTTGATAAGATGGTTGGCAGCATTTTCTCCCCAAAATTCTGTTTTTACAGGAAACTCATCTTAAAACTAATCAACCTAATTTGTTTATTCCAAAGAACTTTACTAAGGCCTACTTTGCTTCTGCCCAGGCAGCAATAAGGGGGTTGCTATTTATTTTGGACGAGGGCTAAACTGGGATATTACTCAAATTTATAGAGATCCATATGGTAGATGGATCTGGATTGTGGTAAGAATTGATGGTAACTTGCTGAATTTGGTGAATTATTATGCACCAGTTGTAGATGATTTTACGGCGCTCAAAAATATTAATGATAAAGCTAGAGCAGCGCTCGGTCCAATTATCTTAGGGGGGGATTTTAATTTCGTACAGGATTTGCAATTAGATACATTGAATAAAGCAAAAAGACAGATGAAACCTAGGACTAAAAAGCTGATTGATGTTATGAAACAGGATTATCAGTTGGTGGATCCTTGGCGAAGGGCTCATAGTGCAACTAAACAGTTTACTTATTATTCTAGTCAATTCAGGTCAGCTTCTCGTATCGATTTCTTTCTAGTGTCACGCTCATTGAGCTGCTCGAATACTGAGATTATGGCCAACTCCTTTTCAGATCATTCTTTAGTGAAATTCGAGGTTGATCTAGTAGTGGGGGTAAGAAAAAATCCAGGTGGCAGATGGATAGACTTTTTTTAACCAACCAACAGTGGATAATTAACACGCAAGAATGGATCAAGGAATTTTTACAATCAATAGGGGCACTGCAGGGCTTTTTTCAGTTTGGGGGGCTTTTAAAGCCTCAATACGAGGACAAATGATTGCTTTTATGGTAGAACAATTTAGAGAACGAAAAGCTCGAATTGGAGAACTCCAGAAAGCCGTTGAAGTGGCTTTGGCAAAAAAGAAGAGGGGTCAGGGTGTAGGGCAGGAACTAACTAGGGCCAAACAGGAACTGAGGGAGTTCTTTGTTATGGAAGAGATAAGTAGTTCAAAAGCATACCAGCAGAAAATCTATGAAGAGAGCCAGATGGTAGGGAAATTATTGGCATGGTCAACTAGAGTCAAACAAGAAGCAGCAGTTATCCACGAAGTGGTGAATCCTGGGACCCAGAACATAGTTTCTGGACAAGATAATATCTCTAAAAATTTTATGGATCATTACAAAAATCTTTATTCAACTGAATACAAGGTATCTAAACAAGCAATTCAGACTTACTTTGATGACTTGGTTCTCCCTCAGATCACTACAGGGCAGAGAGAGGCTTTAATGGCTGATATCTCGACGGAAGAAATTTCTAGAGCTCTGGCCTCAATGCCGGGAGGTAAAGCCTGCGGAAATGACGGTCTTCCGACCGAATTTTATAAAGCTTTCTCGGCTGAGCTATTTCCATTTCTGCTCGAGCTTTTCAATCAAATTAAAGTGAGAGGGGACATTCCGGCGGTTTTTAAAGAATCGTCGATAGTCAGTTTTGTAAAAAAGGGAAAAAGTCCTAGGGAGGTTGGCTCCTATAGGCCAATTAGTCTTCTAAATGTCGATTACAAATTATTGATGAAAATTTGGGCCAATCGATTTTTATCTGTGGCCCAACATGTAATACATTTAGATCAATCGGGTTTTATAGCAGGCCGTTCAATGACATTAAATACCGGTTTGCTAGTTCAAGCAATTGATTATTTTAATATACACCAAACCCCGCAATAATAATGATGGTCGATGCCGAGAAGGCATTTGACCTTGTGAATTGGGATGCACTTTTCTATGGGCTTGAAAGGTTTGGATTTCCAGGGCAAATTATTACTATGCTCCAGAATGTATATCTGGGAGCCCAGGCTCAGATCAGGATAAACTCAGAATCAGTAGGCATAATTGATATTAAACGAGGGACTCGGCAGGGGTGCCCCCTGTCGCCAGTTTTATTTACCTTTTTCATAGAGCCTCTAGCGGCGAGGATTAGGGATAATACAGGTATAGAGACTCCAATACAGGGTATGTCGAAAATAAAACTATTTGCCGATGACATCATTCTCTACCTCAAACCAGAGAAACAAAATATCGATCAGATGTTAAGGGAGTTTGCTCAGTTTGAGGCAATTGGAGGATACAAAATTAATCCAAAAAAAACTGAGGTCCTGGCACTGAATGTATGCTGCAATTTTCTTCCAGATATATTGAAACAACAAGCATATTCCTCTGAGCCGATCCGCTATTTGGGAATTTATGTTTCAAATCAATACGCGGATCTATTTAGATTAAATTATGGAGCAATGCTTAGTAAAATTAAAGATCTATTGGCAAAGTGGGCATTTCTTCCCCTCTCGGTGATAGGGCGGGTTGCCCTAATTAAGATGTCAGTGCTACCTTTATTAATTTTTCTTTTTTCCAATGTTCCAATAAAAGTTAATGCAGTGTATTTTAAAGAATTGGAAACACTATTTCGCCAGTTTATTTGGAATAAAAAAGCATCTAGGCTAAAACTATCAATTGTTCAATTGGATAAAAGCTGCGGGGGCTGGCACTCCCCATATCCGTACTTACTATGAAGCTGCACTTATGGACATTTTAGTTCGGTTGCTTGATAATAGGGGGTCTTTGGATAGTTTTTTATTAATAAAAGTTAATAACCAATTAATAATTAATTAATAAAAAAATATTTATAAATACTAATAATTAACAATTATTAATTACCTTATTATAATTAAATTACTTCCCACCCTATTCCCCTATAAACCCACAACCCGCTACAGAACTAAAACACAAAATTTAATTAAAATAAAATTAATATTCAATTTATTATAATTAAATTTCTTCCCACCCTATTCCCCTATAAACCCACAACCCGCTACGGAACTAAAACGCAAAATTTAAATAAAATAAAATTAATAACTTCTTAAAATGTAACAAATCCATTAAAAAAAAAATCCAATACTTAGACAAAAAAATATAGCACATACATGTAAAATACATACTAAAATACATCACACTAATATAAAAACCGATATTATAAACAACGATATTTTTACAAACTATATTACTGACTTCGATATTAAAAAAAACGATATTTCTTACCTTAATGTCGATATTCAGGACCACGATATTCTTGCAGTCGATATTCTTGTATCACAATATTTGCAACTCGATGTTATGGTATTTCGATAATCACAACTCGATATTCTGTCTGTGCACCGTTTCACCACCACTCATTTCCATGAATCTGTTTTAAATTAAATCTCATATAATTCACCCACTGCCAAGCTCTGTGAAATGCTGCTAAATTTTACCAAACCTTCAGTATGCCAACTAACCTTCAAAATGGTCTTGCTGGAAAAGGCGTCATTGGAAATGTGCTGGTAGTTTGCCAGTATTTTTTGATGAGCAGATAGGTTTTTCAAAAAAGTGGTGGTGAATGCATTTTTCAAGAGGTCTGAAACATTGCTAGAGAAAAGGGAGGTGTTGATAATGTCAATGTGTCTGCAGCAAAGAGGGAAAAGTTGTTTGAGGCATGCAGATCGTCAGTGATTTAGTAATTTTGATAGTCAGGTCTAGAATGTCTGTGATTTCCAGCGGCTTGAAGCAGGTGAATATTAATTGTTGCAGGAGAGGAGATATATAAACAGACAGAGAGGTGCTTCAATGGTTTTGGTGGCAGATTCATATATTTCAGATGTGAAAACGTAAAGGTGGCTTTTACATTGCTGTAGAGATATACAATGACTGCTTTTGAGGCATTTGGGCTGGAGCTTTCTGGGAAGATTTAAAGATTGAAGATTTCCTCAATCCGACTAGGTGACTTGTTTATGCTTTTGGTGATATTAGTCTTTTTGGCATCTGCTAAAGGCTTTGCTGCAAACTGTCCAATGCTGCTTGCAGCAGCCTTTACCTTTTTTCATATGTGGCTTGCCATTTCAAGATTCTGGTGGAATACTATGTAGAATCGCTTGAAAACGTGTTTTCCCCATGCAATTTTCCAAAGAGAAAATTAGACACAGCTATATCCAAAGTGGTTGAACAGAATTACTCCGAATTTGGGAGAAAGCTAGATCATTACTAAGAAAGCGTGCCTTTGGTGATTTGGTATAAGTCTGTTCAGTAGTTTGGGATAAATTAAGGTTCAAAATGTATAGATATTTCAGGTTGCAGTAGTACAGCAGGACTGGCAGATCTATTTTTTGTATTTTTAGGACTGGCAGATCTAAAGATAAAGATGTGATTGTTTGCCTCGCATCAACAAAGGCATTTGGCAGCCATTTTAGGACTCAAGGATTCAGTCTCTTGTCCTTGAAAAAAAAGTAAAAAACATATAGGAGGCAGAGTAGGGATACCCTGGCTCCCTAGAGCTTGTGGGGGAAGGAGGAGTGAGTCCTAGAGGCCCCCCAAGGGCCAAAATGATTTTTTTTTTTTGCCTGTACTGTTGCGCCGCAGTATTACTCAGGTACTGTTGTAAAAATAAAAAGGGTGGTCCGTCCCTTTGAAGAACAATTCTCTAAGGGCTGGATACCACATTTTTTATTTTTCAATAACAATTGGATAGGTAGCATATGTGGGGTCCCATCGCCAAAGTTTAACTTGCCCCCAACGCCCCATCTCACTGGGGGCCGTCACTGTTAGAAAGGGGTCCTGGGACCCCAAGTACATATTAGTAAGTGGGGGCACTATTCATGGTAACTTTAGGAGAGAGCTAGCAATATAACTTATACATGTGGCAATGCATTATTAAAATTACATTGCATTTCAATAACAACAATTTATATTGTAATGTTAACCAGGGACACTTCAATGAGTGTACAGTGCTTCGTGTTTTGATCATTCAAAATCGGGCTAAGGTGACTTAGATTTCTAAAAAAAAACCCATATGAAACACAACCACGTATTCAGCAGCCACCGTCCGTGCAGGTAACAGCGGTGGGCCGGGTGGGGGGGAGGGGGGGGGGTATTTCGAGGGACGATGCAGAGGGAAAATCAAATGAATAATACATTTTCCCTCGGCATCGTCCCTCGAAATCCCCCCATGCGGCCCCACCGCCCCATCGCTGTTACCTGCACAGACCGCGGCTGTTGTTCAATACTTGAATATTGGACCTTAGAGTGTTCAAAGAACTACTGATAAACATTTAAAGATGTGTTTTCTGCCATGACAAGTTCCTTTATAGAACAGTTAGAATGCAAGCAATCTTGGGCCCAGATGTACAATTGTAGTGCGGATGTGCTGTAGCGACACTAATCAGCGCTTTGCCACCTGCTCTTCAGTTGCAGCAAGTTGCTTCAGGCACTCAGGTCAGCAACCTGATGCCAGTGCTGCTCCACAGTTTTGTGCCTGCTTTTCCCTAGTGTGCCTCTTTATTTAATGCCATAACTTTTAATGTTCCTTTACAGCACTCATTATTGCGACAACCACATTGATTCTATCGAGGATGCCACATTGAAGGGCTGCTTTCGTAACTGGAAATATTTTGGAGTATGCAGACATTTTTACTTGTTGTTTAATCACTTCACTGATGAACTTTTCTACCACCTTCCGTGTGAAATTCATCTTTCTCCCCCTTCCTTCACTGCTTTGTATTTTCTGGCTCATTGGGTGCTCCTCCTGCTTGTGCCTCTTTGGATGATGTCTCACACACATGCGCATGCACGCACACACACGCGCGTGCACACAAACACATGTGCACGCACACACACACATGCATGCGCGCGCACACACACAGAGCTTTCCTGCACCTTTCCAACAATTTTTGGGATTTATTTGGGGTGAATAACGCTGTTAAGCAACACAATTTAGCATTGGTGCACCTCAAGTGTGCTGAGCTATTTGTTTAGTATCTGTACCAGAGGCGCAACTAGAGCCAAATTTCGGGGGGGGCTAATTCTTCAAGCAATAGGCAGAGTGGAGCTGCAGGGGCTCTAAGAAGGGGTGAAAAAACAACAAAGCCTCATTAACAACCAAATGGTCTTTTAAAGACCTGTGAAGTACTCGGGTGTGGCTGTGTGTGTGCCCGGGAAGCTGTCTCATCCCGGGCTGCCACACACGACGGGGGGGAGGGGGGGAGGGGGCTGAAGCCCTTTGAGCCCAATGGGCGTTGCGCACCTGATCTGTACGAGCAATGCCATCATAGCCGTGCAACGCAAAGCAAATTTGGAATCGCTCAGAATTTGGATCTCTGCACAATGCAGCGCTGTTGATTGTCATGTGGTGCTGCTGCTGCTTTGCATGAGGGTTAGTACATTTGGTTCATGGTGTTTCCGTAGCTGTCTCATTAGGCGATTCTGCCTTTTCTGCAAATGGTAAATCACAATGTTTAAAGACATGCTCCATGTTTTGAAAATTAAAATGCTGAAGATTATCCTCAGTACTTGCTTGTGCAACTGGTTAAAGATATAGGGGTTTATTAACAAATAATCATGCAGCGCAGCAAGTCACCTTACTGCGCTGCATGATAGGGAAAGAGCAAGAATGCGCCATACTTAGTAATATACGGCACATTCCTGTCATTTCCCAGCGCTGGCGCACAATGTGCTGCCTAGCGCCAATGCAGGCACTCTTGCACCCTGGTGCAAGGGTGCCTGTTTTGTCACCAGGATTGTTTCTGTGCAGGAAGGGACACCTTCTTGCTCAAAAACAATCTTCTGAGTATTTTTCCTCTTTCTATGTGTGCTGCAAAATGCCGCACACATAGAAAGAGGAAAAAACGAGGAGAAATATAGATATTTTTCTTTGTTATGCCTCTGTAGCATTTTGACGCATTCCCATGTTTACCAGCATTGGGAAATCAGGGAATGCGCCAAAATCCTTGGGTGCATGCGTCGGAACATCCACGCTCCACCCATGGAATGCCTTTTCAGGGCATAGTAATGCAACACAGCGATTTGCACTGCGTTGCATTAATCTGGATTTATCAAGCCATGCAGGGCCACGCAAGGTGGCCTTTTTTGCTTTTTCCTGCTTTTTGCTCCTTGGTCACCCCTGCTGCATCCCCCACAGCCCGCTCCCCTCCAGTGACCTGTCCTGTGTTTTTACGCCTCCCAGGTGTCTAGCCCCCGCAGCACTACTTAATGGAGGCTGCTATCGAGCCGAGCAGCGGGTGCGCCACTGGAATTCCGAAGGAACGCAAAAGGCAAGTCCGTCTTCACCCGTCCACGCCTGGACCACGCCCAGTGCCAGAGAAGCTGTTTCTCAGACCTTCCACCGCTTCAATACAAGCACCCTCCTTGCCCTCAACTCAGGACGCCACACTGCCTGCACCTAGCGTCGCTGAAGGAGACCCATGGACCCTCCGCCTGTCTGAACTGCAGTCACAGCTTCACCTACACCAGCTCCTCTTGCCACCCAGCCGACCAACAGCGCACCCAACAGGCTCAACTGCATCCTCCTCAACATGCGATCCCTCCACAAACACGCCACAGAAATCTGGGACCTCCTCAATGCCTCATTTCCCGACATCGCCTTCTTAACAGAAACTTGGACCAACCCCAGTTCTGGACCAGACATCGCCATCCCCGATGGCTACAAAATCACCCGCAAGGGCCACACTGACCAACCAGGAGGAGGCATCGCCATTGTCCACAAGAACACCCTCCGACTGACCACGCACTCAAACGACTCAATGACAACCATGGAACACCTCCACTTCCAGATCCAGACCAACCCCAAAACATCCCTCTGTGGCACCCTCGCCTACAGGCCCCCGGCCCCTACCCGACCATCACTGAAACCTTTGTAGACCTCATCGCACCCCAGGCTCTCGCATACACCGAGTACATCCTACTCGGAGACCTCAACTTCCACCTAGAGAACCCCAGTTTCCAGAACACCGCCACCCGACTGGAGAACCTCAACAACATCGGACTCAAGCAGCTAGTGACCGCATCGACCCACACAGCCGGACACATGCTCAACCCTATTTTTTCCACCAGTGGGAACATCACTTACAGCCACACCACCAAACTCCTCTGGACCGACCACCACTGCATATATCTCACCTTTGCCACGCCCACCGTACACCACCGCCCTCCTTCAGCTTCCTTGGCACGACCACTTCGCCAACACCAACAGACACCAACACCGCAGCTCGCAACCTTCACCAATGGATCTCCAACTGTGCTGACACTCTGGCACCCATCAAGAAAACACCAGGCAAGCAACACTCCTAGAAACCCAGCTGGTTTACTCCCGCCCTCCACGAGCCCAGACTCACCTGCCGACGACTCCAGAAGAGATGGAAGAACAACAAAACCCCAGAAAACCAGGCAATCTTCAAATATGCCGTCAACGCACACCACCTTCTCCTAAAAACCACAAAGAAAATGGCCTTCCAAAACAGAATAAGCGCCAACGGCCACAACAGCAAAGAACTCTTCGCCATTGTCAAGGAGTTCGCTAGGCCCAACAGTGAGACCACATACGTCTCACCCTCCCAAGACCTCTGCAACAAACTCAGCACCTTCTTCCACCACAAGATCAGGCAGATCTAAGACAGCTTTGGTACCCAAGACCACGCCACTACACCCACCACCACTGCACCCAACCACTCTGCACCCCAACAGATCATGCTCAACTGGACCCCGCTCACCACAGATGACACACTCAAGACCATGAAGAGCATCCGCTCAGGACTCCCTTCAGATCCTTGCCCGTACCACATCTTCCATAGAGCCGCCTCCTTCACCCCCCCCAGCTTTGTGAAACCGCCACCTTCCCCAATGACTGGAAACCCGCCAAGATCAAACCCCTGCTAAAGAAACCGTCCGCCGACCCGACAGACCTCAAGAACTTCAGACCCATCTCCCTCCTCCCCTTTCCAGCCAAGGTCATCGAGAAGGTCATCAACGCCCAGCTCTCTGAGTTCATCAAAGAGAACCACATTCTGGACACCTCCCAATCTGGTTTGCAAAGCAACCACCGCACCAAGACCGCACTCCTCGCCACTGCTGACGACATCCGCTCCCTCCTCGATGGGGGTGAAACCGCAGCACTCATCCTATTGGACCTCTCGGCCACCTTCGACACCGTCACCCACCGTGCCCTAATTATGAGACTTTATGACGCCGGTATCTGTGACATTGCACTGGACTGGATCCACTCCTTCCTGACCGGCCGAACACAGCAAGTCAATCTACCCCCGTTCCTCTCAGAACCCACAAAGATCAGCTGCAGAGTGCCCCATGGCTCCTCCCTAAGCCCCACCCACTTTAACATCCACATGGCTCCCCTCGCAGCCATCGTCAGAAGCCACGGACTCAACATTATCTTCTACGCTGACAACACCCAGCTGATCATCTCCCTCACCAACGAACCCACAGCTGCCAGAGCCAACTTTCACAACGGAATGAAGGCAGTTGCTACCTGGATGCAAAACAACTTTCTCAACTCAGACAAGACTGAAGTACTCATCCTGGGACCCTCCCCCTCAGCCTGGGATGACTCCTGGTGGCCCTCTGCACTAGGAACCCCTCCCACCCCTACGGACCATGCATGCAACCTTGGCATCATACTGGACTCCTTGATCTCAATGAACCGCCAAATCAAAGCAGTATCCTCATCCTGTTTCCACACACTCTGCCTGCTTCGAAAGACATTCAGATGGCTACCCACATAATCCAGAAAGACGGTCCCCCATGCACTCATCACCAGTAGACTTGACTATGGCAACGCACTCTACACTGGCGTCACCCGGAAACAGCTCAGGAAACAACAGAACATCCAAAGCGCTGCAGCCAGACTGGTCCTCGAATCCCCACCCCAGCCACATGACACAACACCTCCGACAACTCCACTGGCTTCCTATCAACAAGAGAATCACCTTGAAGCTCCTCACACATGCCTACAAGGCCCTTCATGAGACAGGACCAGAATATTTGAACCACTGCCTCGCTTTCCACACACCTGTCAGACAACTCTGCTCCGCCCAACTCACCCTGGCCTCCGTCCCACGGATCCACAAGATCAGAACCGGAGTAAGATCCTTCTCCTACATCGCCGCCAAGACCTGGAACATCCTGCCCCTGCACCTCAGGCAATCCGCGTCGTTGACCCAGTTCAGAAAGGATCTCAAGACCTGGCTCTTCGACTGAACCTCCACACCCAGACGGACAAGCAGCCCCCCCACATCAGCGCCTTGAGACCCTCACTGGTGAGTAGCTGCACTTTACAAACCCATGATTGATTGATTGAGTGTTTCTCTAGAGCCACCTCTAGGTTGAAAGCAGCCAAAAGGTGTTTTTTCTGGAGAAATGATTAAAAGCTGCATTGCACCACAGCTATCAATCTATAAAGGCTGAAGAACAGGGAATCCAGAGCCACATGTATGGATGTTTCAAGACGTTTCAGTTTAAATGTAATTAAGGAGCTGTGGCAGTCCTGCTTGGGTGCTGGTGGGTCAGCAAGCCTCACAATCAAGTCTTAAAGTGAATTTTCTTTAGCAGTTGATGGGCACATCTTCCGTAAATACCAAAGCCGAGCTTTCATCTGGTCATATTTGGATTTAACTCATTTACCATACCACTTCCAATGATTATTTTTTGCTGTTTGATATATCACTAACTCGACCGAACCTTTTGGAGCACTGTACATGAGCACCAGTTCTATTACACAAGGTCACATTCTTTTTTTTTTGTTCTGTTTTTAGGCTCTGGCTGATTAAGGGGCATATTTACAAGGGGATTGCGCCACCGGAACGTCACTTTTTTTTACGCTCCGGTGGCACAATGCCCTGCACCATATTTACCAAGTGGTGTTAAGCCACTTTTTGCGGCTTAACGCTGCTTTGTAAATACGGTACTCTTTCATGTAAGTATCTGTGTGAAAGGGGCGTGCAATGGATGTTGCTGTGGGCATTCGACCACAAAACCCATTGTTTTTTGACACTGCCCCAGATTTACAAGGAGGTGTAAATCTGAGGCAGCGCCAGAAACTAATGCCATGCAATAACAGCTGTTAGAATGGAACAACAAGGATATATACTTTTATTTCTCCTTGTTTTTGTTTTTTCTATGTGTGTTGCATTCTGTAGCACACAGAGAAAGGGCAAATTGCCATTAATAATTGTTTATGTGCAGGAAGGTGTCCCCTCCTCCTAAATAATGGTGATTTGCTACTTCTATATGTGTTGCAGAATGCAGCACACAAGGGGCCTGATTACGAGTTTGGTGGTGTGGAAGTGGAACCGCCACGCCGCCACCATGCTCCTGCACCATCAAACCTGTGTGCACATCGCCTGCCAGATTATGACTTTTCTAGTCACTGCCGGGCAGTTCTTTGGCGTTCACACGGCAGTGCCTGTTAAATAGGCAACGCAATGAGAACATCAAAGGCAGGACCTGCATGTTCTGGTACTGGGGTGCATGCACACAGGGGGGCACACCATGTGCCCCCCTGCATGCACCCCCTGGCCCAGAGGCAACAGGGGGCCCTGTAGGGCCCCCTTTGTTTAATCTCTGCCACTGTTTTCATGGAGGAGGAACCGCCATGAAAACCATGGTGGAGAGGAAACTCATAATATGCTTCGCGGGACATCAGCGGTCCCGCCAAGCATATTGCGGCATAAAGACTGCTGCGCCACTGCCAGGGATCTCTGATTCCTGGGGGTTGCGGTGGTGCGATGGCGGTCCAACCACCGAACTTGTAATGGGAATGTCGGACCTCTGGTGCGGCAGTGGCTTTACTGCCACCGCTGCGCCTCCCACGAGTCTGGCAGCCCTTGGACTGTCAGACTCATTATCAGGCCCAAAGAAGTAGCAAATCGCCATTATTGATTCCCTGCAATGCAGGTCCCCTTGCACTATAGTGCAAGGATGTCTGTGTTGGCGCTAGGCAGCTATTTTAAGCGCCAGCGCTTGGGAAAACACAAGGGTGCGCCATATTGTTGTAAATGCGGTGCATCCCTTCGTTTTGGAAATGGCAGAGCATGGCATTTCGTTGTAAACATGCCCCTAAGTGATTTGCCAGCATCACAGTATGTTGATCTGATGTCAAGACTGGAACCTGGCTCCCCATTTCCAAACTTGGCAGCTCTGGCTGTAGCCCCACACTCCCCCTCCTTCCTTGAAATCCACCAAGAGGAAGCCGGATAAATACCTCGTCTCATTTATCGATAGAGCTCGAATTTATCGATAGAACTCAAACTCAGTCGATGTGTTTCCTTTATGATTATTTGCAAAAGGACCATCTTTCCAAACATGAATCATGTGGATAGCCATGCATTTTATTTTCAGCCCTTAGGTTGAAGCAAACTTCATTAACTTTTCTGTTTTAAGTCTCTGTAAATCCAGTTTTCTCCTTCAGTGATTTTTTTGTCATTTTATAAGCATACACTGATACAAACAGTGCTCTAATACTTGTTAACAAAACCCCTGAGAATTTAAACACATGCTAAAGGCAGTTCAAATTATGCTCTACCTAGAATTCTCCTTCTTTTCTTAAAAATATTCTAACTAAATGTTTTCCAGATCTACCACTTTTTCTCATATGTATATTGTTGTTCTGTGTTTTTCGTGCAGCACCATAAATTGTCATATTAAATATTCTGCTTTCCTGCACTTTTCTGTTAAGATCTACTGGGTATATGCAATCAAATGAGGGGTAAGCTATCAAATGCTCATGACTTAAAGCCAGAAAGACATTCTCATAACAAAGGCTAATTCTACATTCATTGTGCACGTTTCAAGGTTTTTAAATGAATATGAATGATAGTATATGGTTGAATTTTCATAAATTGTGTTGTGGTTGTACCATTGTAGTGGATACAGAGTTATTTCAATACGGAAGTATTAATACAGAGAGAAATCATTACGATAACTTAATTTATTTTCATGTTGAGCCATGCAAGGACATCAGCAGCATCTGCTATCTTCCATATGTCGTCCACGGTGCATAGGTGATAGATACAGGGAGGCATGAAGGCAGGGAAGCTAATGGAGAACAGAAGAACTGGACCACCTCCTTCCTCTCCGGCAGAACCCAGAGCGTCTGCCTCCCCCCCTTCCGATCCGAAGCCAGCGAGATCATCTGCGGCGTACCCCAGGGCTCATCCCTCAGCCCTACATTGTTCAACATCTACATGGCACAGCTCGCTCACATCACCCGACTGCACGACCTCAACATCATCTCCTACGCCGACGACACCCAGCTGATCCTCTCCCTCACCAAGGACCCCCTCACCGCCAAAACCAACCTCCACGAAGGAATGAAAGCCGTCGCCGAGTGGATGAAGAACAGCTGTCTAAAGCTGAACTCGGACAAGACGGAAGTCCTCATCCTCAGCTCCACCCTCTCGGCCTGGGACGACTCCTGGTGGCCGACCGCACTGGGAGCAGCACCAACACCCACCGACCACGCACGCAACCTGGGGTTCATCCTCGACTCAACACTCTCCATGACCAAGCAGGTCAACACCGTCTCGTCCTCCTGCTTCAACACCCTCCGCATGCTCCGCAGGATCTACAGGTGGATCCCCACCGAAACAAGAAGAACAGTCACCCAGGCCCTCGTCAGCAGCAGGTTGGACTACGGTAACGCCCTCTACGCAGGAGCCTCGGCCAAACTCCTGAAACGACTACAACGCATACAGAACGCCTCTGCACGCTTGATCCTCGACATCCCTCACCGCAGCCACATCACACCCCACCTGAGAGACCTGCACTGGCTTCCAGTCAACAAGAGGATCACCTTCAAGCTCCTCACCCACGCACACAAGGCACTCCACAACACCGGACCAGCATACCTCAACAGACGACTCACCTTCTACACCCCGAACCGCCAGCTCCGCTACACTGACCTCGCCCTCGCCACCGTCCCCCGCATCCGAAGAACGACCACGGGCGGCAGATCGTTCTCCCACCTCGCCGCCAAGACCTGGAACACCCTCCCCATCCTCCTATGGCAGACCCAGGACCTACTAACCTTCAGGAGGCTACTCAAGACATGGCTTTTCGAGCAGTAGCAGCACCCCTCCCCCTTCCCCCCAGCACCTCGAGACCCTCACGGGTGAGTAGCGCGCTATACAAATGCTCTGATTAATTGATTGATTTGATTGATTAGGAATGAAGCTGGCTTAGTTGAACTAACAATGATCAAGGAAGAGAAGAAAAGAGGTCAGGAATAACTGACCGGGATTAGGGAGGGCAGGAAACTTTGCAAGGAGTGTAACACATCAAGAGAGACTGGGGGCCTCATTTATGGGGATCTGGACTAGAGCAGGGATATTGAGCTTGCAACATAGAGCCCTTGTAATCAACCGGGATATAAGACGCCATTCAAGTGCAGCTGAATCTCTCTGCCACATTTTATATTTCATGACATCTTGTTTAAAAAGTATGTTTGAAGTCTACAGAACAAGTCCGAGAGCAGCAAAATGGTCTGTCTTTTGAAAGTCCATACATCGAGCTTAGCTCCTTTCCCATGTAGGACTTCACAGGGCTCAGTACTCTCTGTTATTCCCCATATAAACATGTGCAGGCTTGACCTGCAGAAATGCGTCAGGGGAAGACCGAGGGTGGCGCTTTAATTAATGCACAACCTGCAGCTCTGATGCATGCACAAGTCCCGTTTGCAAAAGGAACGAAATTTATTATAATTAGGCCCAAGTGTATCCACTTCAGTTGGAGATTGCTGTTTATTCGCAGTTACGCACCCAAAGCCCTACAATGATATTAAATGCCCTTGAGTTATTTTTGCATTTGTCTTGATCCAGATTCCTGACTGTTTTTAGTTGTAGTCACCAATAACCTTTAACAAAGCATTTGCTAATGAGTTTAACACTCCTAAGGTAGCTGAGACTGATTGGCGGAGTAAATACACTTTAGTTAGGTCACCTACTTATTTGAAGAGTGGTACACTGTAGGGAAAACATAGGACTACCATAACATATTCAGTTGCAATTCCATTAAGTTTGCAATGCAAAAGCTATGGTATGGCCAAATGTACCAGTTAGAGGCACCTATTTGCATTAGATCACACAAATGTATTCCTGGCGAACTCACAAAAGACGTCACTGATAATATCAATCAGGAAGTCATCAATTACATCGCACTCTAGAGTTGCAAAAATAAGGCCGATGTGACGTCACAAATTTGATCTTTTCCTAACACCATGTGCTGTACATCCCGAATTTAGCTGAAAAACAGACAGCACTGCTCAAGACGCGAGTCACCTTTCTGTGTAAAGCTAGTTCATCATGAGCCGTTTTCCATGATCGATAAGCTGTTGCTAAACAGTTTATTGAGTCTCAACATTATTGCAATTGCTTAATGCAGCACCACTCAGGAGCCAAATGTGGATTTTAAAGGTGGAATGGTTCATCTTTCATAACCTAACTAGTGATCATTATTTTTGTCACATTTTTTCTCAGTTAACCCATTTGCTCTGCAATCTGTTTTGCAAGATAATCTCCACTGAAAATGTAAAATATTTTTCCCCAAGATATAACTCAGCAATCCTAAATAGGATTTTCAAGATTTTTAGTAATTATTCTGGAAAAAAGTAGCAATCCAACTTTTTAAATTTATAATAAGTGTTTTTATGTCTTATTGTAAACAAGCTGTGACACCGTTACCTAACAGCTAATATTACTAAACCTTCTTGACCTGATTAACATTGTTTATGGGGCTAAATATTTTTTTCAAAAAAGTTATTTTACATATTTTGAGAAATATAAACACAACACCTTGCTTTATTCTAGTAAAATTAATAAAACAGAGAAAATTATTGGAAGAGATTTACCCAATTGTGTTGGGAAAAACACGAAACAATCGTATTTTTCGTTACAAAAATGTTACTGACAATAGTTTATAAAAGAGCAAAAATAGTTGACATCTTTTTCTCCAAAACAAAATAATGGAAAAATCCTTCATGAATAATGTACATCTGAACATATAATTTATAGGGCTTGCTAGAAATTGGGTTCCTGGTTGGCAGAGATATGCACCCTTTCCAAGCAGGAACCACAATCGTAGTCAGGGTACAGTTTACCTGTGCTCACCTTTTGCTAGCTTGGCACAGAGCAGTCAGGCTAAACTAAAGAGGTAATGTAAAAGTATTTTGCACACACACACACACACACGCAGTAACAGAGTGAAAACACCACAAAAGTACTCCACACCAGCTTAGAAAAATAGCCAATATTTATCTGAGTAAAACAAGACCAAAGCAACAAAAATCCAACATACACAAGTCAAGATATTTATTTTGCAAGATTAAATCAAAATGCAGTGCTTAGAAATCAAAATCTCAAAACTGGGGCTATCTGGTTACGCTTGACCTGGGCAAATCCAAAAGTTCAGTCTGACCGTGATGGAGTGGAGGCCAGATACAGGAGTCACGCAGACCCTCTGACAGTACCTTGGATGCATCAATGTTCAGGGATGATGCATTAAATTACTGGCAAAGTCATTGATGGGTCAATGTCAACAGCGCTGTGCGTCGGTTCTGAGGCGTAGATGTTGAACCCCTGGGCTGAGGGCGAGGCGTCGGTTTGGAGCCACTCCGTGCCGGGAATGCATCAGAGTTGGGGACGGGCCGTTGCAGACATCATGATGCATTGTGCGAGACCCACGGAGCAGCGGTGATTCAGAGGCACCACATCAGCAAAGTCTGCGCTGCATTGTAAGTTGAGGTCATTGCGTCGCGCACTAGGTGAGCAGTGTTAACGGCTTTGGTGCAGTGAGTGGCAATGCATTGGTTTTGCAGGTAATGCACTGGTTCCAAACAACACTTTGGTGTTGATGCGTTGGTTTCTTGGTTTGCAGCACCAAACACTTACTTCCAAAGACCCAGGGCTGGATTTCGCACCACCTGTCAGAGCAGGACTGGAACACTGACAGAATATCGACAGTCAGAATATCGAGGTACAAAAATATAGTCGCAAAAATATCGATGTCCAGAATATCAAAGTCCTTTCCACATAATGCTAAGTACAAAAATATCGAAAAAAAAATATCGTTGTTAAAAATATCGGGTTTTTTTAATGTTCAAAAAATTATGTAAAATAAAGTAAATACATATAGTTAAAAAAACTGTTAAAATTATTAGAAAATGTTTAAAATGATAAGTAATACATATAATGTAAAAATAAATTAAACATATATATGTCTAAAATATAATATATATACTTACTTAATAATATTTATAAATAATTATTTTAATAACTTATACATTGTTAAAAACATATTAAAAGTTATAAATACATATATATACACATACACCAATAATATAAATTAAAAACAAAAAACGTATATAACAAATTAAAATATACATTTTTTAAAAATCTTTTTAAAATACATTTTACACTACATTAAGTAAAACAGTAGAGAAAATATTGGATAGCGGAGGGGATAAAATTACTATTCCCACTCCAGAGAGTGCTACAGTAGGGAAAGTGTTGGATAGCGGAGGGGTAAAAATTACTATTCCCACTCCAGTGAGTGCAACAGTAGGGAAAATGTTGGATAGCGTAAGGGTAAAAATGACTATTTCCACTCCAGAGACTGCAACAGTAGGGAAAGTGTTGGATAGCCTAGGGAAAAAATTACTATTCCCACTCCAGTCAGTGCAACAGTAGTGAAAGTGTTGGATAGCGAAGGGGTAAAAATTACTATTTCCACTCCAGAGAGTGCAACAGTAGGGAAAGTGTTGGATAGCATAGGGGTAAAAATTACTATTCCCACTCCTGAGAGTGCAACAGTAGAGAAAGTGTTGGATTGCGGAGGGGAAACAATTACTATTCCCACTCCAGAGAGTGCAACAGTAGGGAAAGTGTTGGATAGCGGAGGGGTATAAATTACTATTCCCACTCCAGTCAGTGCAACAGTAGGGAAAGTTTTGGATAGCGGAGGGGAAAGAATTACTATTCCCACTCCAGTGAGTGAAACAGTAGGGAAAGTATTGGATAGCGGAGATGTACAAATTACTATTCCCAATCCACAGAGTGCCAGAGTAGGGAAAGAGTTGGATAGCGTAGGGGTAAAAATTACTATTCCCACTCCAGAGAGTGCAACAGTAGGAAAAGTGTTGGATAGCGGAGGGGTAAAAATTACTATCCCCACTCACTGAGTGCAACAGTAGGGAAAGTGTTGGATAGCAGAGGGGTAAAAATTACTATTCCCACTCCAGTGAGTGCAACAGTAGGGAAAGTGTTGGATTGCGGAGGGGAAAAAATTACTATTCACAATCCAGTGAGTGCAACAGTAGGGAAAGAGTTGGATAGCGGAGGGGTATAAATTACTATTCCCACTCCAGTGAGTGCAACAGTAGGGAAAGTGTTGGATAGCGGAGGGGTAAAAATTACTATTCCCACTCCAGTGAATTCAACAGTAGGGAAAGTGTTGGATAGCAGAGGGTTAAAATTAACATACTTATCAATTAAATAATTATTATAATTAAATAACCAAATAATATTTAATTAATAATAAATTAATTATAAATACTAATAAATAAATATTAATAATTACTTTATTATAATTAAATTACTTCCCACCCTATTCCCTATAAACCCACAACCCGCTCCTAAAAAACACAATTAATATAATTATCAATTAATTAATTAATAAAAATTAATAACCAATTAATAATTAATTAATAATAAATTAATTATATATATAAAAATAATATTTACCTTTTTATATTTAAATTACTTCCCACCCTATTCCCCTATGAACCCACAAACCACTCCTAAAAAAATAACACAATTAATATAATTATCTATTAATTAATTAATATTAATTAATAGCCAATTAATAATTAATAAATAATAAATTAAATTTAAATAATAATAAAGAAAAATTAATAATTACTTTATTATAATTAAATTACTTCCCACCCTATTCCCCTATAAACCCACAAACCGCTACAGAACTAAAATGCGCAAAAATGAATTTTCATAAAAGTAATTACTACTAAAAATTTAAGACATACATTTAAAAAAAAAAGTTATACCAAAAAATTACATCACATACTTTTAACACACATACTAAAATACAGAACACTAATATAAATATCGATATTATTAACAACGATATTTTTACAAACGATATTACTGTCTTCGATATTAAAAAAAACGATATGTCTTACCTTACTGTCGATATTCTGTGCTACGATATACCTGCTGTCGATATTCTTGTACCTCGATATTTCAAACTCGATATTGTTGTAGTTTGAAATAAACAACCCAATATTCTGTCTGTACACCAGCAGGACTTACAGCAGAGGAGCCAGGGTGCTGGTAGCAAGATGCAGGTGAAGTCTTTGATATCCCTTACACTTCAGTAACGGGAGGCAAGCCCAAACAAGCCCTTGTAGAACCTTTAGAGATGCAGGATGTAGAGAGTAAAGTCCAGTCCTCTCACTCCCAGGCAAGAGGCATCAGGCAGCAGGTCAACACAGCAAATCAAGCAGCAAAGTGGCAGTCCCTCCTGGCAGCACAACAGCTCTTCTTCCTGGAAGAATGTCCTCAGTCCAGAAATGATCTGAGCACATTGTGTCAGAGGTCCAGTACTTATACCCATTTTAGCCTTTGAAGTAGGGAGACTTCAAAGAAAGGTCTTTGTATTGCACACAACACTGCCCTTGCTGGCCAGGGCTCCAGACACACTAGAGGGTGTATGCAGCTCTTTGTGTGGGGACAGGCACAGCTCTATTTAGGTGAAAGTGTTTCACGCTCCCCAGCGCTCTCTCCGCTCGGCCCAGCTCTCCCTCGCAACGGTTCCTCGGATCAAGAAAAGCAGAACAGGAGGGCGCTCCTTCTCCCTCCTCGCGGCCAAGGCATGGAACTCCCTACCTCTTCACCTCCGACAGACTGCATCGCTCCCTAAGTTCCTAAAGGACCTCAACACTGCCCTTGCTGGCCAGGGCTCCAGACACACTAGAGGGGGTATGCAGCTCTTTGTGTGGGGACAGGCACAGCTCTATTTAGGTGAAAGTGTTTCACGCTCCCCAGCGCTCTCTCCGCTCGGCCCAGATCTCCCTCGCAACAGTTCCTCGGATCAAGAAAAGCAGAACAGGAGGGCGCTCCTTCTCCCTCCTCATGGCCAAGGCATGGAACTCCCTACCACTTCACCTCCGACAGACTGCATCGCTCCCTAAGTTCCTAAAGGACCTCAAGACCTGGCTCTTCGATGGAACTCAGTGAACCACAAGGATCTGCGGAACCCCCCCTGCCCCCTTTCCCTCAGCACCTTGAGACCCATTCCAGGTGGGTAGCTTGCGCTTTATAAACCCCCTGATTGATTGATTGTAAGTGTCAGCTCCTCCCTCTCATTCTAGGTCAGGAAGAACCATCAGCCTGGTGATGGTCCATTAGGAAATGCAGGGCACACCTCAACTCCCTTTGTGTGTGACTGTCTAGAGGGAATGCACAAAGCCCAGCTGTCATCTAACCCAGAAGTGTATTCTAGGGGCAAGCAGAGGCACGGAATGGTTAAAGTAAGAAAATGCCAACTTCCTAAAAGTGGCATTTTCAGACCTGCAAATTAAAAAAACAAATCACTAGAAGATGTGTTTTTCAATTGTGAGTCCAGAGACACCAAACATATTCTGTCTATCTTTGTCTATCTTTTCCCGATTGGAAAGGTAGACTTGTAAAGGATTACAAGACAGCTCCAATGCTAACCTATGGGAGAGGTAGGCCTTGCTGTAGTGAACAAAGCAAAACGAACTTGGCAGTTTTTCACTACCAGGACATGTAAAACTACAAGGTACATGCCCCACATTTTAAATACACTGCACCCTGCCCATGGGGCTACCTAGGGCCTACCTTAGGGTGACTTATATGTAAACAAAGGCAAGGTTTCCTGGGGCAAATAGCTGAAATTGCCAGGTTGGCATGTGAGTTTAAAACTGCACACACAGGCTCTGCAGTGGCAGGCCTGAGACAGGTTCGAAGGGCCACTCATGTTGGTGGCACAATCAGTGCTGCAGGCCCATTAGTAGCATTTGATTTGCAGGCCCTGGGCACATGTAGTGCACTGTGCTAGGGGCTTATTAGTAAATCAGATATGAGAATCATAGAGAAACCAAATGCCATTACATTTTAGACCCAGAGCACATGCTTGTTAGCACTAGTCAACAGTGAAAAAGTGCCCAGAGTGCTAAAACCAGCGATAACGAAGTTCAGCACACAATCAAAACAGGAGGTCAGAAGGCAAAAAAGCAGGTGAAATCAGGCCAAAAGATGCCAGGTCTAACAGGATTTCAGACAAAAAAACATTTTATCAGAAGTGAAAAATAATAATGGGGCATGGCTTCGGCGCCAATGAAGATGGCCGCTCTGCCGCGAGGCTCCAGGACGGCGTGAATGGGCGAGTTCTCTCCTGGCGGTGTTTCTTGTTCCCTGGACCCTACAGCCGCGTATTTCCAGTTATGAATCTCAGCAGCGCATTGTGAGATGTTTTTCGAAGTGCAGGGTGAGCGCTAACTTCCTTTTTCCTCACCGGTTGGCTCCGCAATTTTGTTTTCATTTTGCCGGACTCTCTCCACATGTTGCATTTTGCTGCCAGCCTTGCACCTCTTGCACCTTTTGCCAATTAAGCTCTTTTAGAGCTAATTTTATTGGTTTTGTGCCCCATATGCCTTCTGCCTTCAGATAAATAATGGCCCTGAGCATTTCTTCACATGGTGATTTTTTACCTCCTGTTTCCTTCATGCTCTGCTTATAACGCATACCATTCTATTGGGGAGGACCCTATCACAGAGAGTTATTTTCTTTTTTCTTTTGGCTCCTGACATCTCGGGACATTATTTGGTACTTCAATTAGGCCTCTTTGATATAGAGTGCTCCTGCTTAGTCTTTCTTTTGGCAAAAGCGCGCTCTTCCCGTGGTGGTGTTATCTCCTCTAATTCTTCTTCGTTGGAAGATTACAACCCCTTTAGCATTTTACAAGAAAATATGGAAGAATTGGACTCTGGTCCTGCTGCCATTGGGGGTGTGACACCCACTATGCCTCGCAATGCATCCAAACAAGCCTCTAAAATACCTGCTGCCTCATCGTCTGTAACAGGCAAACGCGTCAAAAAAGACTCACCTTCTCCTTCTAATTCTTCGACAGCACTATCTATGGAATTGCTTTTGGAGGAAATTCGTGCTCTCAAACCTTATATGGAGGACACAAATGCTCGTCTCCAAAGTCGTGAGAGCAAATGGTCTGTCACGGAACAAAAGGTTACTCACCTGGAACAACTAGTGGAATCTATTCAAGGTGTTACCAATCAAGTTCCTTCCTTACATTTGGAGATTTCACACCTTAAACAGCAAGTGGAAAATTTGGAAAACCGAAATAGGCGTAATAATTTGCGCATTTATGGCCTTGCAGAGGGTCTTGAAGGTGCGGATCCTCTCTCCTTTTTTCAATGTTTTCTTCCGAATATCCTGGGTCTTCCCGAGACTCCAAAATTGAATATCCAAAGAGCTCATCGCTTCGGGCCAAACCTAAGATCATCATCTTCCTCAGTCAAACCAAGAGGCGTTATCTTGTATTTTTTTGAGTACACTGATTTACTTAAAATACTACAAGCTGCCAGACTTAAAGGAAAAATTTCATGGCAGGGATCCAATCTGTTCTTCACTCAGGACTATGCTAAAGCAACTGCAGACCGACGGAAGAAATTTTTGGACATGAGACCTGCTCTTCACAGTCTGAATGCTAGATATGGTCTGTTCCATCCTTGCCTTATGAAAGTAACTTATAACAATAAAACCACTGCCTATGAAGATCCGGCTCGCCTACAACATTACATGGATACCTGCAGAGAAGAGAACATGGAGATTTCTCATTCATCAATGTTTTGATTGTTTTTCTTGTAGTTTGTTACATGTCTGCATTTTACGCTTTTTATTCATATTGATGTTTTGTTCTTTCTGTTGCTTGCTGTATCTCTTATAATCGATTCCTTTTCTTTTTTAACTATCTGGTGCAGTTTATCGTGGTCCCCTGCTATTTGATCCCCTTTTCCCGCCTGGAGGATGTCTCCCTTCCTCGTCTTCGTCCTGGAGTTTCCCGCCTGATCGTACCGTCTTCCTTATGTGGCTCCACCATACCCTTGTTCATTATCTGGCCCTGGTATGTCTTTTTGTTTTTGTTTTTCTATTATTCTCTTTGTGTATTGTTCTTTTCCATCGTATTTCCATTATTCTTTTTTCCTTATCTGCTTTGTTTTCTCTTTTGTTTTCACCTCTTTTCATACAGTTTCTAAGTTTTTCTTCTCATCCATTTCTTCCTCCTTATTTCTCTCATTGACCTTTTTCCTTTCTTTCCATTATTACTCATTTTTTGTTTTGCTATGATAATCTTTCCTACTTCATTTCTTTCCTATGCATAATGCTTTTCTTCTTGGGTTCTTCTTATTGGTGGATTTATTATGATGCATTATTGTATTTTACTATTTGCAGTTCATATTACGTTTTCTTAAACGTTTTGCTTGTATAGATGTCGTTAAAGGTTATGTCCTGGAATGTTAAAGGTTTGGGTTCCCCCATAAAACGGCAACAGGTTTTATCGCATATCGCTGGATTAAAAGGTGATATAGTTTTATTACAAGAAATTCACGTAACAAGTAAAGAAATTGCCAAGCTTCATCGCCAATGGGTGCGTCATGTCTATGCATCACCGAGTTCAGGCAAACATAATGGTGTGGCTATCCTTTGTCATAAACGTTTAGATATTCAACTTATACATCAAAATGCAGATTCTGAAGGTAGATGGGTTTCAGTTTCATTACTAGTTAATAAAATCCCTCTAACTATTTTTAATTTATATGCGCCCACCACTCCAAATAAGCTCTTTTGGCCTCAGATTTTATCTAAATTGATGTTATATACTGATGATTATTTAATATTGGGTGGAGATTGTAATATGGTTATGGATCCTTTCATAGATAGATGCTCTAAATCTAAATTCATCCCCTCCTCCATGCACACTCAATTTTCATCTGCTATATCTCAAAGATCCCTTGTTGATGCTTGGAGACTATGTCACCCCACAGTCCAAGAATATACGTATTTCTCACCAGTTCACTCCTCACAATCCCGTATAGACTACTTATTTATTTCGAAACCCCTTACTCAACATATTTCCCATTCAGACATAGGATCTATATTAATTTCTAACCACGCTCCTGTATCCTTGGATTTAAACTTACCCCCCCATTGAAGGAACTAGGAGATAGAGATTTAATAATGCCTTTTTATTAGACCCTAAATTTACACCCGCTTTTTAGAAATTTGCAGACACTTTTTTTATAGAAAATGAATCTCCTCATACCTCTCCTCCACTTATTTGGGACACTTTCAAAGCTGCTTCTAGGGACTTCATTATTTATTTTGTAGCTCAGAAGCGGAGAGCATCCGCCCAAACCATACAATCGCTTAATTCACGTATTAGGCAATTGGAACATTCCTATTACTCCACAAAAGCCTCTTCTGACCTGAATGAACTTATTAAAGCCAAATATACTTTTAATAAACTTTCAACTGAATCTGCTAACTTATATTTACTTAAATCTAGTGCTAAATATTATAGCGCAGAAAATAAAGCCGGTAATCTTCTTGCCAATTATCTCAAGATTAAAAAAGAACGCAATAAAATTGAATCTATTTTAACTTCAACTAATGCTACAGTCCATAAAAATGAGTATATTCTTTTTGAATTTTCAAACTTTTATCAACAGCTCTATACTCCTGAATCTCCTTCTCAACAGTCTGATATTACTCAATATCTATCCTCCATTCCTCCACCTTAATCTCTTAATGTAGATTTTTCTACTTTGGAGGATGATATTCACGCTATTAAAAAAGGGAAAGCTCCCGGTCCTGATGGTTTTACCATTGAATTCTATTCCCATTTTTCCCCACTCCTTCTTCCCAAATTACATCACTTATTTGCATATTTTATTTCTACTCAAAAATCAGAAGGATCTTTTCAGAAAGTGTTGATTTGTCTGCTCCCAAAAGAAAACAAAGACCACACACTCTGTAAGAATTACAGGCCCATTTCTTTAATTAATTTAGATTATACAATATTTGCAAAAATCCTTGCCCTTCGTTTGGATTCTTTTTTGCCCCAGTTGATTGGAAAGGAACAATGTGGTTTCATTGAGGGACGTCATTTATCTGATAATACTAGATTGTTTTTTAATGTCCTAAGTAAATCTAAATCATATAAAAAATCGTTAACAGCAATTTCATTAGACGCTGAAAAAGCTTTCGATAGAGTCAGTTGGTCTTTCATTATCTCAACCCTTGCTTGGTTTGGTTTTGGCCCAAAATTCATTAATTATGTCTCTTTACTCTATTCCTCTTCCAGGTTCTTTATCCTAGCTAATGGTCTTGTATCCCCTTCTTTTCCTCTTCAGCGAGGAGTTCGGCAAGGTTGCCCATTATCTCCACTTTTATTTATCCTTTCTCTAGAACCTTTCTTAATAAAAATTCGGTCGAACACAAACGTCACAGGTTTCTCCTATGGAATTAACCAATTAAAACTCTCAGTATACGCGGATGACATTTTATTATTTATTTCAAACCCGCAATCCTCCCTACCAGCATTTGTATCAGAGTTGACTGACTTTGCTCTCGTTTCAGGTTATAAACTCAATGCCGACAAATGTGAGATCCTCCCATTGAACAAACTCTGTTTTCATGCTGATTTCTTATCTTCTTCTTTCCATTGGAACCCAGTTAAAATTAAATATCTTGGAATTTGGTTTACTCCATCTATTAAAGATACTGTTGCTTTAAACCTAAACCTAGACCGCCATCGTAATAGACCCCTAAGAAGTGAAAAATAATAACTATTTGTAGACGTTGTGCAATAAAGAAATTATTGTTAACTTTTGACCTGTCCTCAATGTCACCTGCATATTTTTTATTTTACAGTTCTAGGCTGTCCAACCATTTCTTTAATAGGCCTTAAACATTTATCCAAAATGCAAAATGGAACTACGACAATTCTAAAATATTGCTCCAGTTGCAGTCAATTTGAGTATTAATTAAAGTAGTCAATAAATCCAAAAGGAGTACAAGTATGCATCTATGACATAAATTGATGCAAATGTATTAAAAACTATAATGCCTCTTAAGAGTTTAATATTACTAAGAATAATTGTTTACTAAACTAGTCAGAATACATTTTCATAGCATTTGCAAACAAATACGATTTTTGTAAAATCTGTATTCTCATTTACACTGATAATGTCAGTCTTATATCTTTAATTGTTTAATTTTTCTAACTTTTCTTTCTTTCTACCTTTTAAAGTAATTGAGGAAATCAGAAGAAGTGGCACTTGTCCCCTTCTACAGCTCCATCACTGTTGCTTGACAATATATTGTGGGACAGGACTAAGACAAACCATTCCAAGTCCATTGGTGTTTAATGGATTTGAGCTGGCTTCCTGCAGCCCTCTCCACCAAGGCCCCTGCTAATTGAAATATGGAAAACATAAAGATGCCAAAAGCAACAGAAAACATTATAAAAATATGCTTATGGAATTTGGGAGGCTAGAATCAAAAGACAAACTACCACAATTTGTTGTGTTATTGGCAAAAAATTACATATGATTATGCTACAGGAGACATGAGCACAGTCCACAGTGCCACTAATAGGATATGTGGAATTGTTGAGCCCGACAACAAAAGTAAAAAACGCAGGTGCCCAAGGTGTGGCCTTTCAACATTTATAAGCCATGGACTAAACCTGCCTCCCTCCCTTAGGTTTTGAAAACTGAGCCAGGAATCCTGGCAGTAAGTATTAAATGGTGGACTATAGACCCTGAACTCTAATTGATACTCCTAAAGATATACATCAACCCAAACCAGAGGGGAAGAAAGTTAATGACAGAAAAATGAAGGCGGACAATAATGAATCTTAAAAATGAGCATAAGGATTTGATAATTATGATGATAGGGATGTTAACATCAACTTATTTCACAGTCAAGCAAATAAACTTGTCCAATATGAGGCAGGCAGTGCTAGTCAAATTCCAGATCTGGCCCTCCCAGATAGGTTACGCCCGGATAAACTGGGGAGAAGCTTCCTTACATTCTGTACAATAGCAGGAATTAATGAGGGCAGATTTGCAGATGGCACACCCTCATCATGGACCCGGGCCACTGAGAACTGTGCCTGGTTTCTGAATTAAACGAAAGCAACTATGTCCTTATTTGACCATATTCTGCAATATAGAATTGAACACCTCTCAAAAAGCAACCATCATCCACAATCTATCACTTTGTCTGTAAGAATTCTGTTTTCTCAGGGATCTAGGGTATTATCAACAGAAGCATACACAATGAATCTAAAGTATGGCCTTCTTCACCATGAATGTAGAAGGAGGGGACCAGACTGTAAGTTGGGAGAAATAGACGGAGAACATAATAGAAAAAGTCCCTCAGAAGTGCAGCATTGCTGGTATTTCCCTAGAAAAAAAAATATTTATATTTCCCTCAGAAATAAAGTGCATCAAAAAGCAGCTCAACAAGCATCTTCATTTATTGCGAGCTAGTCCGCACAATAATGAATTAATACTAGCTGTGAAACTGGGTAGGAAAAAACTCAAAAGAGAGCTCTGGCAATTCAATAAGCCCAGCCTTGAAGAATATTGGGTTAGGCTAGTCCATGCTAGTAAAAGTAAGAACCCTATAACTCACACAATAAGAGAGATATAGGTCCATTTGCCGTACACCCTCCAACACAAATCAAAGATCCATATTAAAGTGCAGAAAAGTTCCTATTCCTGTATATTTCCCAGAATAGCAAAGTCATATCTAAGTGTAAACGAGAAGCAGTTAGCAGTTAGGTTTTTATGGAAAGGCCTCACCCACTCTTTGTGACATGCTTCATCATCGGCCAGTCCGTCCCACCATGTTAAGATAGTACTAGCATAGTGGTCTCAACCTCATTGCGCGGTAGATCAGAATAAATATTCTTCTGGTCACAAAAGGGTTCCAGATTCTATAAACAACCTTTGTGTAAAGCCCAGGCTTTCCTTTTTATTTTGGGATACACAGGGCTGGATTAAAAACACCAGAGGATGTTACAGAGAATCTAGGTTTAGAACATCCTTTCTACGTCTCTTTGCAACATTTTTCGGCTATGGATATGTCTAGGGCCTTCGTCAGGGCAGCCAAAGGTACCCCTGTTCATGCCATTAGTAACTACTTCAAACATGCAAGTAAGAATAGGTCTTACTTCACCGTCCAACTGTCATTCACCTGACAACCAGTGAGCAAATTCTAGTCAGTGATATGTGGTTACTTCTTTAGCTTCTCTTGTCTTCCATACCTAGAAACTCTCAAGTGGCATTGGCCTAGGGCAGTCAAATGATCTGCCCAATGTGGAGTCTATGGCAGCAGGTCCACTCCCCACCTAGGACGCTCAGTGGGAAGGCCCTGCTTTTTATTAAGGACGTGATGCCAAGGACTTCAGACGCTGCTTACCCAAGATGCACCATCACTGTAAACTTTGACTCTGTCTATTCTTCCCTATTCAGCAGATAGATGGATTTTAGCATCTGGTCTTAATACTTCTTTTAAATATACACATTGTAATGATTTGCATACCAACGTCCAAACTAAGGTCCTCCCTTAACCAGAATACAAGCAGCCCATGACTGGTTTTGCGCTAGTTATGGGCTCATCAATCAGGCACAGCTTGGTTTCAGTGACACGGTATGCATGGGACCCACATTTGGGCATACCCATCCCACTTAGGACGACAAGCTATAGTATGTAAAAGAATTATGGATGGAATGCTTGAATTAATCTCAGCCATTGAATTGCTTGAGGCCGCTTCCAAGTCCATTGTTAATTTTCCCACCATGCTTGTATTCTGGTTCAGGGAGGTCCTGGCTTGGCAGTTTGGGATGGACTGTTCCCATTGAAGCAGGGTCAAGATTGATATGCATATGGCTGGTTCCAAACCGAGGTGGCATGGTGGGCAAAAAAAAATGGATTGGGATGTGACCCCAAATGATTGTCAGTGACTGAGATTAATTCAAGCATTCCATCCATCACCTTGTTGCATTTTATGCCCTAAGTGTGACGGGTATACCCAGACGTGGGTCCCATGTTCCCTGTGCCACTGGAATCAAGCTATACCTGGCTGAGAAGCCCATAATAAGGGTCAAGGCGGTCCTATGTTGCTTGTATTGCAGTTAAGGGAGGACCTGGTTTGGCAGTTCAGGCAGCACTGTTCCCATTGCAGCAGGGTCAAGACTAATTTGCATATGGTTGGGTCCAAATTGAAGTGGCATGGTGGACAAAAAATTATGGAGTGGGATGTGACCCAAGCAATTAGCAGTGGCTGAGATTAATTCAAGCTGTTGCAGTTGATGACTTAAGTCTGATGGGTATGACCAGGAATCAAGCTATACCTGGCTGAAAAGTCCATAATAAGGGCAAAACGGGTCCTAGGTTGCTTGTATTCTGGTTCAGGGAGGACCTGGCATGGTAGTTTGCGCTGGACTGTCCCCATTGGTGCAGGGTCAAGACTAATTTGCATATGTTTGGGTCCAAACTGAGGTGGCATGGTGGGTGAAAAATTATGTATTGGCATGCGCCCGAGCAATTGCCAGTAGCTAAGATAAATTCAGGCATTCCATCTACCACCTTGTTGCTGTCTCAGAGAACACAGGCAGCTTTTGTTGTTGTCTTCTTCTAACAACAGGGGATCAGGCTTTAATCTATATATGGAGCCTTACACATGTCGGGACGCATTTGTGACTATCGCGTATAAAGAAGCGCGTCCCGGCACATGTAAGGCTCCATATATAGAAAAGAGCCTCATCCCCTGCTGTTAGAAGAACAACACAGATGGATCTTAGTGAAGAGAAATAATACCAGGTGATAAAACTACCCTGTTCTTCAACGTAGGATTCCCTTTGATTCTGTTCATGAAACCCTGAAAGAAATCCTTTTGGGTCCACAGTATTGAAACCAGATGATAACAGAATGGCATGAGAAATAATTGGGGGTGTCACACTAAAACAGAAAAGTAGAATTGTTTTTTTAGATATTGTGGGAGAAATCTATATATCCTGAAGAAGGTGGGTCTAATTATTGGGTATCCACCAAAATGCGTTGATGCATTTATGACACTAAATCTAAAGGCAGTAAAGGACACAGTGGATATTAATTACTTGAAGATACTCTGGGGGATATTCTCAAGAACGTGCGATAATCATCGCCAAAATCGGTTAACGCAATTTCTCACATCGCCGTCTATCGCAGGAAAATAACTCTGTGTTAACGTCTTATTCTCAATACGGCGGTAACATGCGATAGTTTCCCGATAACAGGTAGAATGTCCGCAATAAAATTACCGGGACGGCGATAAAAATCTAAAGCCTAACATGAAAAAACTTGCGATTGGCCCAACTGCGATCAAAAATACAGCGATAAGCAGCGCCAGGCCTGCAAGTCCCACAAGTCAGGCGGGAAAAACCACTATAAAAGCGGCAAAAAAAAAAAAAAAAAAAACACAAACAACTGCGAAGCACCATGGAGGTAGCCGGAGCAAGTACAGAGGACAACCAGAACCCCACAAGCCCCACGGAGGACCAGCCTGGGACCTCGGGGTCATGGCAGGGCAAGGAGAAGAAGAAGAGGAAGAGGAACCCGCCTTTCAGTACGCAGGAAAACCAGATCCTCATTACGGAGATAATAGAACATCACCACCAACTGTTCATCACCTCCACTGTGTCATTGGCAACTAAAAATACAATATGGCAGTCCATCTTGGCCAAGGTGAATGCAGTCGGAGTGAAGAGAAGGGAAGTGGACGACTGCAAGAAGCGCTGGACTGATGTGAAGTGCAAAACCAAGCTGAAACTCGCAGCCTCCCTGAAAGCAGCAATGCAGACTGGAGGTGGGAGTCCAGCGACACACCAGGAGCAGGATGAGATGGAGGAAATGGTGACCTGAGTCATCATTGGGGAGACGGTGGAAGGAGTTGGGGGACCGGACACTGCACAACATGACCTGACCCAGCAGCAACAGGGTGAGTAATAACCAGGGACTGGGGGGACGGGGGGGATGGGCACAATGGCACACATGCACAATTAAGTATAGCACATCTGCGGACAAACCATGCCCAAGAGTCACAACTCCGACCAAGAGCCCAAGTTACCCAAGTCTGCAACATCTCAAAACTGTATAAGCACAGAAGTGAAAGGCACACCGCCTGAAAGGGAGAAGGGCCAGCAAAATCAGAGCTGAAGGGGCAACACACCCACAATGCAGCACACACACATAAGAATCAGAGCACCTCAGCATTGACAACAATGTGGTACAAACTGCAACACTTTCACAACAGAACAGAGGACCCAACTGCCGCTGCTTGTGTGTAGAAAATGGCCATTCGCATTTGGCATAGCAGGAAACTGTGAGATGACAATGTACAAGTACAACCTCACATCCCTGATGGTGTAGAAATGTCAACTGTCCCGCATCACATAGGCATCTCCTCACAAACAGTCACAATGAACATTGTCATGCAGTCTGTAAGTAAACTTGTACAATGCGTCAACATACATGTGAACACAATGTCAATCTGCATCTCCCCTTCACATTGCAGAGGGAGAATCAACACCTCCTGCAGAGCAGACCCAACAACTCAGCACTGATGATGAAGAGGACCTCCCCAACATCGACACCAACGCCCTCCAACAGCCCATGGACAGCTTCGGCACCCCACCTCCAGGAGCAGTGCAGCCCAGCTGCATCGAGGAGACTCCACCCCCTGCACAGACCACACAGCAGGAAGCACCCACCACCACGGCTGTCTCCCAGGACCCCCACGACCAACACATGGCATTCCAACGCCGTTTGTTAGGGTGCCAGGAGAAGATGGCTGATCAGCTGCGGGTAGGGTTCGACCTCATGGCAGCCAAATTAGATGCCTTACTTGGGTGTCTACGTCCCATCAGGGACCACTTACAGTCCCTAACGGACACCCACTGTCCGCTCCATGCTCTCCAACAATCCATGGCTGACATCACTGGAGTCATGACTCTGAGCCAAGAACAACTGTCTAGTCAGAGTGGCTCCAGCGATGTCAGCCGGGAGTTGGGACACATGCGGAGGATCATGGAGAACATGGAGCGGATGCAGGCGGAAAGAATGTTTGCCACGGTTGCACACCAGCGAGATATAGCTGTGATCTTCCATGCCCTGCAGATCCTCGTCATGGCATTGCCGCCACAAGGCCTGGCGCGGATGAATGCTGCTGCTACTACTCCATCCACATCTCCGCCTCCTGAAGTGTCAGTGCCACACAGTGCGGCAGACATTCCACCTCCGGCCCCTGATGTGTCAGTGCTACAAAGTGATGCAGACTAAACACCACCACCCACATGTGAGGCTCCTGACACATCAGAGGACGAAGATGATGATGAATCTGGCTTTGTGGTAAGAATGAAGTGGTATCATTCATCTCCGTCATATGGCCTGTTTCAGCTTGGTTCTGCCCTCTGCATCATGCCCTGGAATAACACCTTCCACTGTCCCCCGATACACTCAGCGACACTCGCCTTGGACCTCGACATGGACTGCCATATTTTGGTCACCAATGACACACCAATCACACTGCGGACTGAAGTCTCCCTCTTCCGATGAACTTGTCAATCCCTAAAGGACTTTGGCTGGCCCTCCACGGGGCAACAATGTAAAGTGGGGTTTACTTGGCCCTGTACTGCTCCAGCTTCAACACTCCACTGAATGCAAATAAATCATTCCAATTCACACAGATGTGTTGTGGCTATGAGCAATCAAGTATGAAAGTATGGATGAATGTAGGGACAGCGATTCCACAAAAAGGTACTCCCTGGGTAATGCTATCAATGCGCATGTATGGCCGTGACTAACCCTGGGCGTAGTTCGTGAAGTAGTGCTACGCGAAGCTACGCGAAGCGCACTTCGCACTACGCGAGCTACGCGTAGAACTACGCAAACTGCGTAGTGCGCTGTTCACGATGATTGCACAGTGCCGGATGCTTGTCCGCACTGTGCAATCATTGAAAACGGCATCTTGCACAGTGCGAGCTGTATTTTACTGCCGCTCGAGTAGATTTTTACTCGAGAGGCAGCTTTCTCAACGCGGACTGGTAGTTTCTCATCGCGAGCGGTCGCGAGCATACGCGACCACTCGCAATGAGAAACCTGACCTCCCCGCGTTGAGAATCTCGCCGGGAGGTTTATTTTCCACGCTCGCGATCGGCAACTTGTTGTTGCTGATCGCGAACGAGGAAAAAGTCTCGCTGGGATGTCATTTTGCTTGCTCGCGGTCGCCAACTTGACGTTGAGGACCGCGAGCAAGCAAAAAATGACCGCTGCACTACGCTACGCGTGTTTGCACTGTGCTACGTGCAATTCACGTAGTGCGAAGTAGCGCAAACTTCGCAAACTACGCAAGCGTAGCGTAGTGCTTTGCCCAGGGTTAGCCGTGACCCAGATAGGCAGTGAGACACACATTGTCATTCAAATCAACACTCATCACAGTTGAATCCAAGTGAAGGTGCGTAGACTTTATTAGCATATGCGTGTCAGTACGGGCAAGATAAGTGCCACAACATGCAGACCAATGCAGCAGTATGTCAGGATGAGGAACGTTGCCAAGCGCCGCTGTCCACTCCGGGGGAGTGTCTCACCTTTCACAGGTGTATGTTAACCCGCGTTGTTATCCGCTCATGTATTCGGAGTCCAGGCGAATGCAGCTATGTCCACTGTTGTCGTGGGACATGTGACCAGATCTCCAAGATGCAACAAGGTGTTGGGACATGTGCAATGGGTTCCAATCTGTTGTGGCTGCAGGTACGTAGTTACTCGTCCATGAAAGCGATTGCAGCTTCGTAGGCTATCATTTCCAACATGAGCTCATTGTCGACTTCATCAAACAGGACGGCGAGGCGATCCATCAGTAGGTCCGGACAGATGTGCTGCGTCCACCCCCTTTCACCAATTAGCACTACAGCTCAATAGGGGAGCGGTTCAATGTGGTCCCTGCACACGAGGAGTTGTGCAATCTCCCAGGTCCAGCTGCCAGCATGTATGCCAAGTATCAAGGCATCCCATAAACGGGTATCACGGTGACACTCCTGGTCGTGGGCCAACAGGGGGCGCACACACATGTCAAAATCCAGTTCAGCTACCGTCCTGTTGGTTAGGCAGACATCCATGGAACACTCCAATATGCACGATCGACAATGCAACACAGGCTGAACGCAGGTGACGTTGGCAAGGCGGAAGCTTAGCCGGTAACTGATCCACAGCACTGCCAATGGCAGTGCCCCCAGTATACGCAGCATACGTGCAAGGTACAGTTCCACCTGACAGGGGTTGTGCATGTGTCCGGGAGGTTCTGCCATTGCGTTAGTGGCTCTGGTTGAAGCAGCACTGTTCTGACCTGCGCCAGTTCTGTGGATGAAATGCCACAGCTCGGATCAATGAGTTGTTTTAGTGTGCAACGGTTGTACGCCTGGGATGCTGTGGGAGTAAGTGTAAAGGCCATTCCATGCAAGACAACTTCAAGCAAGGACGTCTGTGTGTGGGGTGTGTATACGTTGGTCTTTCGTCGGGCTGTGCGTAGTGTGGGAGTCGTCATCAGCTGCTATAGTATCTGTCAGGGGGTGCCGGGCACATGCAATTCCGAGGTCGGAGGTGCAGATGTGCTTCCGCATGATAGTTCAGACAAAGGAGCTTTCATCCCTAATGTTAGTTTCTCATCTGCTTGCATTCAGGAAATGTGAAGTGGCTTGTTGGGGGTAGGGTGGGATGTGTGCGACTTTGGGATTCATGTCTGACATGTCTTGCATGTGGCAAATGAGCAGCATCACTGTGTGTTACGTTGCCTCACAGCTGCTCCTCCCTCCCACCGAGCCTATTTACTTGTGTGCGCTGAGCGGTTGCTTCACTTGCACTCCTACGGCACACCATTGTCATGCCTGTCTGCGCATGTCCACAAGCCTGACAACGACACTGTGATGTTGGCCGTTGAAGGTGGGCGGTCACGTGAGTGTAGGCCTGTGGGAAGGATAGGGCGGACACAGATGTAGAGTTCATGCCTGGCTGAACTCGCGCTGCGATTAAAGCTAGGCATTTGGCTCATGCTGCGGCAATACAGATACACACAACACTTGGCATGTATGAGCCAAGACCCTCAGCGGTCTTGCGCTCCTTCATTTCTCCGTTCGTGTGAGCCCGCCCTCCTGGTGCTTGCTACATTGCCAATTGGGGGCTGGGTGGCGCCGACACTACAACAGTGACACACTCATTAGTTACTTCCTTGTCCAGGCCAGAACTGAACCACGCCCAGAGCCCCGGGCAAATCCTTCACACCCCTACGCTGGCCTGGCGTACGCCAGCTCAGCCCACTCCGCTTACGCTTACAGGGGGGGACGACACAGCTACGTGACCGAGGTCTTCCCCACTGCCTGAGGTAACATGGTTGCGTCCACTGTCCACAACACTACAGACACCAGCAGTATATGTCCACATGGACATGTCTGTGCTCTGCATACTGAAGTCTGTCCAGCACATCACCGCCACACTTGGCATTGTGTACATTCTTTTTCATGGTTGACTTGCCTCCTTCACACATACTTGGTTCCCACCTCTCCCCACATTCTGCAATTGTGTGGCTGAGGGACCATGCCGTTTTCGGAAGGTCAGCTGTCTTCTTCTGCGCTGCCTAGGTGGTGATCCTGGGGAGGGTGGTTTGGGGGGGAGGTTGGTCCGGGGTGGGGGTCCTGGGGGTGCTGGCGGTGGGTGTTGTGGCCCTCTTGGGTCTCCAAGCTGCATGATCATTGGCTCCATGACATGTGTTGGTCTTCAGATGTGGCTCTGGGCTGGGCTCCCTTTCATACTGCAGGTTGTCGTCCTGCTTAACACCAGTAAAAGGCAGGTGTAAATCCCTGCTGCTAACGCGTCTTATCGCCTGTTTTTGGATCACTTCTCCGATCTGGCTGGTCGTTGGGAATATCGCGAAGTGGTGTTTTCGTGTGTTTTTGCACGGGAACGCCTACTCTGCATATCATTAGCGTTAGTTGTCGCTCTCATCCGTGGCGATGTTTTTTGCGGCAGCTATCGCTGGAAAACTGGCGATATCGTCAGTTTGCACCAGCTTGAGAATAGGGCGATAAATCTATCGCCACTTTTGCGGCGCTAAAGTGCCGATAAATCGGCGATAAGTCCTTTAGAATATGCCCCTCTGTGTAATAAGCAATGATTCAAACAGATTAGTGGCTGAAAAGACATATGTAATTTTATACTGTACTCTCCCTGTCTGTTTTTCATATTTATGCCTTTGTGTAATGAAGTGTTTTTTGATTGTGAATTAGAGCAAAAAAAGAAAAATACCTCGTTAAGTGTTGAAAATGGTTTTTAATTGGGCTTTATATAATTTTGAAACATATTGTGGTAGTGGTTTTACACTTTCTGATACATGAAATTTGACAAGTGTTTTTCAGATTAGACAAAGGGATTTATTTATAAATAAAGTGACAAAACCTTTCAATAACATACAGGTGTGGTACTCGAACTTCAATGTAACCGGGGTGTACATAAAGTGTTGATTGCGGTCACAGTAAGAGTGTGAAGTGTGTGCGAGACTTGAAAAACAGGCCCAAAGGGAAATCTCCTTTTGACTTGATAGTCTGGCACGGTGCCCTGCCCCTTTGGGAGAGTGGGGCCCCTCTCTGCTTACCTTGATTGACCCTTGTGACCCCTGGCCTCAGAGGTGGCAGAATCATTTCCATGAACATTCCTTATTTACTGCCTATTTTTATACTAATAGCAAATAATCTTTCATTCACTATTAGTGTAATCAAAATTGGAGCATGCCTACATGGAATGAAACCTTTGGTGACAGCTGTGGTAAGTAAAACTGGTTTAATCGCATGCTGGTTGTGCCTGGAGGTGAGACTGTTTATGCGAGACAGATATTATGGAACTTCAGTGACATAAATTGTAGTGAAATTAGGGTCATGTGACAAGCCTTCCTGGAAAAATATCAAGGTCAATGGTTATTTGATTTCACTTCCAGTGATGCCATTAACGTCAAGCGGTATGTGATGTCACTTCCACTACTCCTGGCATTTTGGTGAATCATGTCTATGGCACAAACTCTGGCATCACAATGGATTATATCTAAACACTATATTAATGTAAGTATTCTGCTTCCGCAGATATCAGAAGAAGTAAAAAACATTAAGGTGTCAGAAGCAATTCCAAACAAATGCAATTTCCTGAATGAAACATGCACGTTGCATTATGAGCATACTTAGGGACTTATTAAGAGTTTGTTTCACACCGGCCACACATCAAAATGTGGTGGATGTCCTATCCACCCTATGTATCATGTATACAGCTTCTGTGCACTCTTAGTAGGGCAAATTGGACATATGCCACATTTTTGCATTTGCCCCACATCCGCCAAACTCCAAATAAAGCCCATAGTAAAAAAAAACAGAGATGCTGAATATTTACTTGATTGCTTCCAGTAGGATCAATATATGGGCTCTTCAGATAGTGTTGGACATGGATCGAGGGCATGATCCAATGCAATTTAGGGTCACAGTTAAACACTTGTTATACTTTGGTCTTTCCCCACCTGTAAAACCAGGTTGAAGCAATTTCTATGTTTTAGTAATAACTGGGTCTGTGGTCCATCAACTGTACTGGCATCCAAAAAGGAAGTTTGCTTTTCACTAAGATGCACCAACATAATCTACCTAAAGACATTGTTTACTTGAAATGGAAATAATCATATTATGTAGTTTTTGTGTGAATCATGTGGAAATAGAGGCACACCTTTTACTCGCTTTACACAGGTTTTCACAAATAATGGTTAGTTCCTTTGTTTATAAAAGCTGGGATAAAATCCTGAAGTTCAGCCCTGGAGATCTGCAAGATATTGCAACTACATTTGTGGTGTATGCAGTTTCTAAGTTAATTTTTTTGTACAAAACCATTTGAGAACATAATGTATTTTCCAGTACTGAGACTTGGATTTAGGGCCAATGTAATAATGCCATCTGTTAGACCTGATATACTTGGCAAAGTATTCCCTCAAACATGGTGCATTCACTCCCTTACTTAGCTGAACTTCGTTTTGCTGGCATTTGGACTCTGTGAACTTTACCCCTGCTAAGCAGTGCAAAAGTACTTGTGCTCTCTCCTTCAAGCATGGTAAAATTGGAATACAAATAATTGCATACTTGTCAGTCACACAGCTTTATTCGATCTTTATGAACAGACCATAAAAGCACAAAGGTACATATAAAAATGTTCAAGTCAATAAATATACATATATACATTGGTTAAGATGAGTATTAAAGAAGTTTGCTGTGATCCAAATAGGACCTTTAAAATCATTTAAAAACGGAAGAACAATTCATGATTACAATTACACAATACTACTAAAATGTGGGCCCGCCTTTTTCCTCTTCCTGAAACAGGCCCATAGAAATGAAGCGACACAGAAACATACAAATGGGACCAGTAAAGCTTTTAGAAAATACATGGCGACCCGACATTGCCTAAATTTATGGTGCCTCAGAATTGGGATTATAAATATTTTCCTTTCCTCTGAGTAATTTTTGCAAGATAATAAGATATGCAGATCTGACTGCACGGCATGGTTATTACAAGGGCAGGGGGCGAGATCTGCTAATCTATATTTATTTTGTGGGTATCCCAGGAGTAACGGGATCATATTCAGTCTGAAGCGCAGTAATATAAATCTGTGCTGTGCTTTGTTTATACGAGCTAAATAATGGAAACCTTCTCCTGATATTGGTGGGACCAGGTCGTATGCAATGGAAGATTGATGGATCCATTTTTTTTCCCTACGGGCGTGTTCTGCTCTTTGAAAGTATAAATCCGTTAACCATTTCTTATTGACCTCTTTACAGGAATCAGGATCCTGAAAAAGCTTTACCATCCCTAAAGCTTTCAGTACAGTTTCTACATAATTTAGCCACCCAATCCTTTTGTAGTGATCTAGATTACAGCATTCTCTTATAATGGTTTGTGTCAAGTCGACCGTAGTTCTCTGCCATATTGATAGCCACAAGAGGACCGGGGCCAACCTTATGGTGTCACTCAAGTAAGGAAGCCCCAGTTCAAGATGTAAAATGTGATTTGGGGCCGATTGAGGTAGAGACACACGATTTTTAAAAAAGGAGTCTTCCATTTCCTGTAACGAACCAGCGTTGACCATCCCCCAGACACCTGCTCCATATATTGCGGCTGATTTTATTTTAGCTAGGTAAATGTTTTTAGTTACATCCAATGGGCTGCCACCCAACTTTTTAGCAAATCTCTTAACGGCATTGAGGCTCCTTTGCATACCCTGGCCTCTTGTTTTTACTAATTTGGACCACGAGTGATCCTCATCAAAGAGCACTCCTAGGTATGAAAAGGAGTCAACCACCTTGATTTCCTTGCCAGCCATCTGAAAGTGGGGATGTTTCTCACCTCTAGTCTCTCCGGCCACAATTATAAATGATTTCGTTTCATTGACTTTTAGGTCAAGGGAGGCCATGAAGATGGAATAAGCTTTAATTAATTTTTGTAAGGCCAACCCCGTTCTTGCCATCAGTACAGCGTCATCAGCATATGCCAGGATCGGAAGGGGGGTTTGATCGAATTTGGGCCGTCCAATGAGAGAGTAGACAGGGAGGACTCGACTCCGTTCGTATAGATTGAAAAAAGAAACGGGGCGAGCACACACCCCTGTCTTACTCCCTTTTCGATTTTAAAATGATGAGTGCACTCCCCCTTCCTGCCATACCCTACGCAGGCAGTGGCATTGGCATATAGCTGGCGGATGAACCCAATGATCGGCGGGTCTATGCCCATACCCTCCATCATGGACCATAGCCTGGAATGTGACACGCAATCGAAGGCTGATGTTAAGTCCATGAAGGCCATGTATAGCTTCCCGTTTCTAGCCTTCGAGTATTTCCCTATGGTTAGGGAGAGATTTAGACACTGGTCAACTGTCCCCATACCTCTACGGAACCCATATTGTGCCTTCATGATTATGTTATGCAATTCTGCCCAATCCTCCAATCCGGCCAGTAGAACCCGCCCCATTAGTTTGGCGGTGGTATCAAGAAGATATATAGGGCGGTAATTCTTCGGAGAGCCCCTATCCCCTTTTTTATAAATTGGGACAATTACGCTCTGGTTCCATGATGGCGGTGGACCTACTATCAGAATGCTGTTAAAGATGTTTGCAAGTAAGGGGGCCCACATGTCATAATCATATTGGAAGAGGTCAATTGGTACGCCGTCCGGCCCCGGAGCCTTACCGGGGGTTCAGGATTCTAGCGCCTTTCGTACCTCAGATACAGTAAAAATTAGTCCTTCCTGAGGTGAATTTTCTGGAGGGCATACTAATATAGGTGAAGGAGTTGATAGCCCAAAAATTCCTTCAAAATGTCTCACCCATGCCTCTTCATCTACGTGGACATCTAATACGGGGTCACTAATGTCTTTAAAATAAGGGGCATTTACAACTTCCCAAAAATCTTTGCTGCTGCCAGAGCTGGCTGCTTGCTCAAAGTCTTCCCACGCCTGTGCCTTTAGATCATTCTCTCTCACCCTCCTGGCTAATTTATACTCATTGCGTAGTGAGTGGATCTTGAAGTAATCTCTGGGGGGAGTTTTTAAGGCATTTACGAGGGCTGTTTTCGCTTTGGTACAGGCTGAGTCAAACCACCCCTTTTTTGCTGTAGAGTTTGATGACTTCACCCGCGTGATTGCTAGTTTTATTTTTACCAAAAGGGCGATGAATCTACTGACCAGGTCTGCGGGCAATACCTTTTCTCCCAAGCATTCTATGATATCTTTCTTTACCTGCGAAAGGATTTTGGGACCAAATTTGATTTTATTACCACTGTCCATTTCAATTGATAACCATTTTTCCTAGACAGGTTCAGGTCCTCAACAGCCTGATTATGTTCTTTAGGTGTGGGTAGGATATTTAAATAAGTCAATAGCATGGCATGATCACTATAGGGTGAAAACCGGATGCACTTAAGGGCCACTTTCCGAAGTAGGTGACCGGACACTAAAACAAAATCAATAGTGGACTCCTGAGTGCCCCTTCTGAAAGTTGTCCCTTGCCCTCTCTCATTCAACACACCTAACATAGATAGATTCCACTGAAATAACAGGTTATTTAGAGTCTCTCCGTACCCATTATGTAAAAAATGCGGGAGGAGATTACCATGAGTATCTTCTACACCCCACACCCTGGTCCCGCTAAGCTTACAAGGGTCGGTGTTAAAGTCCCCCGCCCATATAAGGTTCACATTTCCCCCTTTTTTCCCTTTGTACGATTTCTCGATCTCCACCGCTAAAGCATCCACCACAGCCCTCGAGTTCCTCCCAAACTCATTGTTATAAAAGTTAACAAGGGTGCAGATGGTCTGTTTCCTGATGGCCAACTCTAAAATCTGGAAATGGGTATGTGGGGGCCCAACTTGTCTGACTTGGAGTGGAGTAGTATTTGAAATTAAAATAAGTTATCCCCCCTTTGCCCTTCCAGAGAATACAAATAATTGCATACTTAATTTACTTATAAGTGCCTAGTAAATGGCACTTCATGCAGACAGGGCCTGTAAATTAAATGCTGCAGCACTCATTGTGCCACCCACTGGAGTAACCTTAAAAACATGCCTCATGCCTGCCACACCAGTCTGTAGTACAATTTTTAACTGCCATTTCAACATGACAAAATAAACCTTTTGTCACACCTAAACCTTCTTTTTTAGGAATATGTGATGTTACAACGCGATCAAAATGATCGCGGTATGTAACATCGCAGTTTTTACAACGCAAGTCGTTACAACGACTTGAGCTGGAGGGCGCTGGACTTAGGAGTAGTAAGATTTACTATTCCAACACCAGTCTACGTACAGTAGGGAAGGTGTTGGAATAGTAAATCTTACTATTCCTTAGGTTATAGCGCCCTCCAGTGCAAGTCGATGTAACGCTTGCGTTGTAATGGCAGCGTTCTAAATGCATTGCGGTGTAATCACTGCGATGTAAAGGATGTTTCCCCTTTTTTAGTTCTTATAAACCAACCCTAAGGAAATCCCTAAAGGCTCATAGAGCAGGGTGCAAGGTATTTAAAAAGTAGGACAAGTATGTTTAAGTTGTAATTGTCCTGAGAGTGAAAAACTCCTTCAGTAATTTTTTGCTGTTGTAATTAAGGGTGGGCGTAGTTCGTGGAGTTACGATACGCGACGCTACGCGAAGCGGTAAAACAACTCCGCTGCGCTACGCGGAGCTACGCAAACAGAGTAGTGCGATACGAAAATGCTGTTCGCGGTGATTGCACAGTTGCGGATGCTTGTCCGCACTGTGCAATCATTGCAAATGGCATCATGCACAGTGCAAGCGGTCGTTTTCTGCCGCTCGAGTAGATTTTTACTTGAGCGGCAGCTTTCTCAACGCGAACGGGCAGTTTCTCATCGCGAGCGGTCGCGAGCATACGCGACCACTCGCAATGAGAAACCTGACCCCCCCGCGTTGAGAAATCTCGCCGGGAGGTTTATTTTCCACGCTTGCGCTCGCCAACTTGAAGTTGCCGATCGCGAACGAGGGAAAATCTTGCCGGGATGTAGATTTTGCTCATTCGCGGTCGCCAACTTGACGTTGAGGACCGCGAGGAAGCAAAAAATGACCGCTGCACTACGCTACGCTACGCGTGTTTGCACTGTGCTACGTGCAATTCGCGTAGTGCGAAGTAGCGCAAACTTGACGTTGAGGAACGCGAGCGAGCAAAAATGTCCGCTACGCTATGCGTGGCAGGTTTTCTCTGCACTCCGCGAGATCCACGTAACGCGGAGTGCAGAAAACTCTGCAAACTCCGCGAGCGGAGCGTAGTTCACCGCCCAGGGCTGGTTGTAATGTCTGTCTCTCAGCTATGTTTTAACTAATCTTCTTTGCAGCTCTGTGTCTGGAAGGTTGATCATGTCACTAAGGGTGGAACTTGATGATGAAGCACAGCGGAAGGTTGTGGGTGTCATAAAGGTAAAATGCATGAGGTCACCTCTTTTGACTGAGCTGTCGTGTGAGGCAGTGACAGTTGGGCATGTTACGGTTGCTCTGTGGGTTTAATGGTTATGCACTTAAGGAAATAAACACCTTTCACCATCCTGGATGTGTCCTGTCATAGAACTTAATACTAGCGACAAGGAGAGCCATCAAACATACTGAAAAGAGAATAAAATTGAACACATGCATTTTCACAATTTTCTGGATTTACGGTTCGGAAGAGACGTGGTGGTCGAGACTGAGGAGTTGGAGCTGCTGTGTATATTCATGTGGAGCTGCTGGCAAAAGGCAGTGAATTACAGTGACCCCGGTCTCAAAATGCACCTGCAGCAGGTCGAGTAGTTGAGCAGCAGCAGTAATGGTCCTTACAAGCTCCATCTTTGTCACAGGACGTGCAACAAATGATGACGTCAGGTTCCAAGACATCAGACAACATACTGACTTAAGAACGTGTGGTGTAGAAGTTCCGATTTGAGCCCTACCTGCTGTCAATAGACGATGGCATTCATACGTTCAGGGAACAAGGCCAAATTCCCTTGGGGATTACGCTGCGTGGTATCCAGGCAGCCATTTTGGTGGTGAAGGCCTGTAAGGATGTGGAGAAGCCAGCGGTTTAAACTTCAAGGGGGATATTATCAAGAACATGCGATAAACATCGCCAAAATAGGTTAACGCAAGTTTTCATATCGACGTCTATCGCGGGAAAATAACTCTGTGTTAACGTTGTATTCCCAACACGGCGGTAACATGCAATAGTCCCCCGACAACGCCTCAAATGTCCGCGATAACATCACTGAGACGGCGATGAAAATCCAAACCCAAACGTGAAAAAAGTTGCGATGGGCCTAACCGCGATAAGACAAACAGCGAAAAGCAGCGCCAGGCCTGCAAATCACACACGTCAGGCGGGAAAAATCACTACAAAAGCAGAAAAAAAAACACAAACAAAAACCGAACAACGGCGAAGCACAATGGAGGCAGCAGGAGCAGGTACAGAGGACGGCCAGAACCCCACAAGCCCCCAGGAGGAGCAGCCTGGGACCTCGGGGACAAGGAAGGGCAAGAACAAGAAGAAGAGGAAGACGCGGTTCAGTCCGCAGGAAAACAGGATCCTGATCACGGAGGTGATAGAACACCATCAACAACTGTTCATCACCTCCACTGTGTCATTGGCAACTAAAAATGCAACATGGCAGACCATCCTGGACAAGGTGAATGCAGTCGGAGTGCTGAAGAAGACAATGGAAGAGCTCAAGAGGCGCTGGAATGATGTGAAGCGCAAGACCAAGCAGAAACTCGCCAACAACCAGAAGGCAGCAATGCAGACTGGAGGTGGGAGTCCAGCACCACAGGAGGAGCTGGATGAGATGGAGGAAATGGTGTCCACAGTCATCAGTGGGGAGACGGTGGCAGGAGTTGGGGGACCGGACACTGCTCAACATGACCTGACACAACAGCAACAGGGTGAGTAATGACCAGGGCCTAGGGGGACGGGGGGAGATGGGCACAATGGCATACATGCACAATTAAGTACAGCCAGTGCACCTCCACAATGACTCTGGATCATGTCCCTGATCCCCTTGGCACACTGCAGCACACCTAGAAACAGCAAGTAGGCCCCCGTCGACTATGTGCCCAGAGGGGGCCCTTCCCACACATCACCAATCTCACAACCAACCCATGCACATGTGCTGAACCCAGCAAAGCTGCGGGTCTGTGAGCCACACTGACAATGCAAGTGACACTGCATGACGATTAGCATGGCTGCAGTCCGATCATCATGACATGGTGCACGCCACCACACTGAGGTTGCTGAGTGTGGACCGCATCCATAAAGGAGCAGGTCACACTCTGACACATCCAGCTGCACAAACAACCCCTGACGTCAACAACACATCTGCGGACAAACCATGCCCCAGAGTCCCAACTCCCACCAAGACCCAAATTCACCCAAGTCTGCAACATCTCAGTACTGTATGGGCACAGAAGTCAAAGGCACACCGCCTGAAAGGGACAAGGGACAGCAAAATCAGAGCTGCAGGGGCGACTCTCCCAAAATGCAGCACACACACATGACATTCAGAGCACATCAGCATTGGCAACAATGTGGTAGGACAGAGGACACAACAGGTGCTGCTTGTGTGTAGAAACTGGCCAATCACATTTGGCATGGCAGGGAAATGTGAGATGTCAATGTACTAGTACAAACACATATCCGTGATGTTGACGAAATGTCCACTGCCCCGCATCAAATAGGCAGCTCCTCCTAAACAGTCACAATGTACATTGTCATGCAGTCTGCATGTGAACTTGTACAATGCGACAACATACATGTGAACAAAATGTAATACTGCATCTCCCCTTCACATTGCAGAGGGAGCATCAACACCTCCTGCAGAGCAGCCCCAACAACTCTTCACTGATGACGATGAGGACATCCCCGACATCGACCCTGAAGCCCTCCAAACCCTCTTCGACAGCTTCGACCCCACCTCCAGGAGCAGGGCAGCCCAGCTACATCGAGGAGACCCCACCCCCTGCACAGACCACACAGCAGGGAGCACCTACCACCCCGGCTGTCTCCCATGACCCCCACGAACAACACATGGCCTTCCAACGCCATGTGTTAGAGGTCCAGGAGAAGATGGCTGATCAGGTACGGGTGTGGTTCGACCTCATGGCAGCAAAACTTGATGCCATACATGGGTGTCTGAGTACCATCAGGGACCACTTACAGTCCCTAACGGACACCCACAGTCCGCTCCATGCTCTCCAATGATCCATGGCTGACTTCGCAGGAGTCATGATACTGAGACAAGAACAACTGTCCAGTCAGAGTGGCTCCAGCGATGTCAGCCGGGAGTTGGGACAGATGCGGGGGCTCATGGAGAACATGGAGCGGATGACGGCGGAAAGAATGGCTGCCACGGCTGCACACCAGCGAGATGTGGCTGGGACCTTCCATGCCCTGCAGCACATCGTCATGGCATTGCTGCCTCAAGGCCTTGTGCAGATGAATGCTGCTGCTGCTTCTACATCCACATCTCCGCCCCCTGATGTGTCAGTGCCTCACAGTGCGGCAGGCAATCCACCACCACCCATGTGTGAGGCACATGTGACATCAGAGGGCGAAGATGCAGGTGAATAAACCTTACTGGTAAGGAGGAGGCAGTAGCATTCATCTCCACCATAGGGCCTATTTCTGCTTGGTTCTGCCCTTTGCATCACCACCTTCCACTGTCCCCTGATACACTCTACGACACTCACCTTGGACCTCGACATGGACTGCCATTTTCTGTTTGGCTACCAATGACACAGCGATCAGACTGCGGACTGAACTCTTCCTCTTCTGATGTACTTGTCATTCCCTGAAGTACTCTGGCTGGCCCTCCACGGGCCAATAATGTGAAGTGGGGTTTGCATGGCCCTGTACTGCTCCAGCTGCAACACTCCACTGGATGTGAATTAAACATTCAGAATTGCACAGATGTGGCATTCCTTTGATCATTCAAGTATGAGAGTATGGATGAATGTAGGGTCAGTGATTCCCCCCTTATGTCCATGTTGCTCATGTCGTGGGACTTGAGTCACAGGGTGCAACATTGCCGATTGCGGTCCGGGTGGCGTAGACACTACAACAGAGACACAAGCATCAGTTACTTCCATGTCCAGCCCAGAACTGAAGCACGCCCAGAGCCCCGGGCTCATTGTTCCCCACCCCTACGCTGGCCTGCCATACGCCAGGCCAGTCCACTCCACTTACGCTCAGAGGGGGACGACAAAGCTACATGTCCCAGGTCTTCCCTGTAGTGATCTGCTGATCACTGGTCTAGTTGTCAGCATGCCACAGCCACTCCCTGAGGGCTGGTTCACACCCACACCCATCCAGCACAGGCGTCACAGAACATGTGACCCTGCCAATAAAAGGGGCCTAGCACGTCACATTCCCCACTGCCGGAGATGACATGAAGGCGTCCGCACCACACGACCCAATCATGAAGGGTCCATGACTTGTGGCGCACTGAGTTGGTGGAACCCGCTGCACTGCGGCTGGCATGGGCCTACCATCACGTGACGATGACTTGCGTTGCACAGGGTCAGTGGCACCCGCTGCACTGCGGCTGGCAGGGGCCTACCGCTACGTGACAATGACTTGCGTTGCACAGGGTTAGTGGCACCTGAAGAGCTGAGCGGGTGTGCAACCTGCGATGATGCGTTGGCCTCGATACGGCGTCCAGCGCATCAAGACTCATATTGAACAGTGTGCCCTGCTGGACCGCAGTGTACGCGCAGGCAGCAGTCAGCACACACATGACTCTGCGGTGCGGTGCCGCAGGGTGCGCTGGGGGCCTGTGGCATGGAATCCAGCGATCGGCTGAGGAGGATGCACCGGCACGTGGTGGGCCCTCTTGGAGACACGCCGGTGGCGGCAGGTGAGCATTGAGGCCTGGGTGCGCAGGGGCGGCCAGTCATCGCTGGGCGGAGGACCGGTCTGGGGACCAGGGCTGGGGTGCATCAGGCACACAGGATCGCGCAGGCACCACCGGTCACGGCGGCGGACTCGTGGCTGGGTGGGGGGCGCCGCCCTTGCTGACACAACCCTGCATGCGATGATCGTGATGTGTGCGGGTTGGTTTGTGATGTAGCCAGCTCGTCTCCAGTGTGAATGTGCCCTTTGAAGGTGGTCGGCCATGTGTGTGTAGGCCTATGGGCAGGTTGTGGCGGAGACTGAGACACACGCAGTAGTCACTTTGGTGGTGGATTGGTGACGTGTGCATTCCCACAGTTGTGAGTTGGGGGATTGTGGAGTTGAGGTGTGTGGTGTGTTCAGTTGGTACTTGCCGATGGGCAGTGCATTTCCATGTGGGCCATCCTCAAAGCGCTGGTTGGTGGCGGACATGTGGGGATCATGCTCACTGCCTTGTGAGTTTGCGACGACATTGGTGGACAGGCCCCGGTGGTCCACTTTTGTATGCAAAGTGATGGCATGCGTGTGGTTGCAGTTGTGGTGATTGTGTGCAGTGTCGGCAGGGGCCACAAGTCATACATGTGTGCTGTGAATTGCCCCCAACACATGCGTGACGCCAGCTATGGCGTAGTTCACTTGCGTAGTCTCAAGATGTTCCTGCGCAGTGTGAGGGGAGTGAGGGGCAGGGGTATCGAGCTGACACACACCGTGATGCTTTCAAGTATGATGAGTCCTGCATGATGTGACCGTAACAGCAGTTCGTGTGGTCGTTACCTTCCTCTTCATTCCTACAACAGTTACGGCCACACGTAGTTCTGTTACGGTCTTCTCGTGCATGGTTTATCATGCCTGTGAGCATTCCGGTTTGTCCAAGTGCAGTACACTGTACCAGATTAGGCATGTGACTATATGGAAGTTTGACCATTGTCACCATTTCTCCCACAGGTTTCTGAAGACACGTTTCCCTGTTGAAGTTCCCCGTTGGGAATGGAACGTGTTCGCTGAGCTTTTCGTTTTGTTGATTTATGTATTTGTAATAAAGTTCTGTTTTTACACTACTGTTGACTACTGGACTTCATGACCTGGCGCACCCACATTTTGGTTGCTACGATCTTGTGTCTGGGGCACGGAGGCGTCTAGCACGGCTGGCGTTGGGGTTGGTTGCGCAGGTACACTACGAATTGGAACTATCGTGTGGTGAGGATGCAGGGGCCCACTGCTGCTTTTGTGGACATGCATCCATGACATGTGTGAGGGAGTTTGATGGGGCTGGCTGTGTGACTCCTCCGACTCGGGCAGTTGTTGGTTTGAAGGTACCAGGGGCCAACAGGTGCAGCACAGCCAGCAGATTTGTCTGCGGGGGGATGTAGGTTGTCCGCTGTGTTGGTACCGTCAGCCTGTGGGCAATGTGGGTCAGGATGCGGAGGATGGTTGTCCTTTTGAGCCTCTGTTGGCCAATGGCTTCCTCTGGCGTTGAGTCTCTGGGGCTGGTGCGTTTTAGGGTCGTCCGCTGTCCTGCACTGCCTGGGTGGTAATCTGGGGGGAGGGTCTGGGGGGGGGTGCCTGGGGGCGGGTGTTGTGGCCCTCTTGGGTCTCCAAGCTGCATGATTAGTGTCTCCATGGCATCTGTTGGTCTTCAGATGTGGCTCTGGGCTGGGCTCCCTTTCTACTGCAGTTGGTCGTCCTGCTTAACACCAGTAAAAGGCAGGTGTTAAATCCCTGCTGCTAATGCGCCTTATCGCCTGTTCTTGGTTCGCATCGCAGATCTGACTGGTCGTTGAATCTTGCGAAGTGGTGTTATCGTGTGTTTTTGCACGGGAACGCCTACTCTGCATATCATTAGCGTTAGTTGTCGCACTCATCCGTGGCGATGTTTTTTGTGGCAGCTCTCACTGGTAAACTGGCGATTTCTGCAGTTTGCACCAGCTTGAGAATAGGGGGATAAATCTATTGCCACTTTTGCGGCGCTAAAGTGCCGATAAATCGGCGATGAGTCCTTCAGAATATGCCCCCAAGTCTTTAGTTGAGACGTGAAATGTCAGTTGTGACAAGAAAAGTTGGGCGTCCCTGCGATCGGTATCAGGAGCATCAGTAAGAGGAGCCTTCTGACATCTTTGCAGTTGGTATCAGAAGGCTATGACTAACCAAATAATTTAAGTGTTGCCTGGAGAATACCGTTCGTTGAGGTATTTGTTTACCCGGTGATGGGCACACCTGCTCTAATGTGCCTTCATTGCAGCATACAAAGCAAACACAAGGAGATGATGGATGGAGTGCTGAAACCTTTCAGCCATTCATCCTCAGTCACAGACCTGGGTTGAATCCATCATCATTCTTTAGCTCACTTTGCCACCTCAGTTCAGAGCCAGCTATATGCAAATCAGTCTTGACGCTGTGCCTCCTTAGATCCGTCCAGCCCGAACTGCCAAGCCAGGTCTTCCCTGAACCGAAAACAAGCATCCTGGGACCAGTTTCTAGGGTAACACCCTTCATCAGCCAGGCTAGCTTGAATCCAGTGGCAAAGTGAGCAAGAGGCCAACGTCGGAGCATACCCTGCCAACTTAGGGCGAACAAAGCAAACACAAGGAAATTATGGACGGAGTGCTGAAACTTTTCAGACACTCACCCCCAGTCACAGATCTTGGTTGAATCCATCATCATTCTTTAGCTCAATTCGCCACATCAGTTCAGAACCAGCTATATGCAAATCAGTCTTGACCCTGTGCCTCATGGTAACAATCCAGCACAAACTGCCATGCCAGGTCTTCCCTGAACCGGAAAAAAGCATCCTGGGACCGGTTTCTGGGTAACACCCTTCATCAGCCAGGCTAGCTTGAATCCAGTGGCAAAGTGAGCAAGAGACCCACGTCTGGGCATACCCTGCCAACTTAGGGCCAACAAAGAAACCACAAGGAAATGATGGATGGAGTGCTGAAACTTTTCAGACTATCACCCCCAGTCACAGATCTGGGTTGAATCCATCTTCATTCCTTAGCTCACTTCACAAACTCAGTTCAGACCCAGCTATATGCATATCAGTCTTGACCCTGTGCCTCATGGGAACAGTCCAGCTTGTACTGCCAAGCCAGATCTTCCCTGACCAGGAAAAGAGCATCCTGGGACCGGTTTCTGAGTAACACCCTTCATCAGCCAGGCTAGCTTGAATCCAGTGGCAAAGTGACCAAGGGACCCATGTCTGGGCATACCCTGCCAACTTAGGGCGAACAAAGCAAAACACAAGGAAATGATGGACGGAGTGCTGATACTTTTCAGACACTCACCCCCAGTCACAGATCTTGGTTATATCCATCATCATTCTTTAGCTCACTTTGCCACCTCAGTTCAGACCCAGCTATATGCAAATCAGTCTTGACCCTGTGCCTCCTGGGAACCGCCCAGCCCGAACTGCCAAGCCAGGTCTTCCCTGAACCGGAAACAAGCATCCTAGGACTGGTTTCTGGGTAACACCCTTCATCAGCCAGGCTAGCTTGAATCCAGTGGCAAAGTGAGCAAGTGACCCACGTCTGGGCATACCCTGCCAACTTAGAGCCAACAAAGCAAACACAAGGAGATGATGGACGGAGTACTGAAACTTTTCTGACACTCACCCGCAGTCACAGATCTGGGTTGAATCAATCATCATTCTTTAGCTCAATTCGCCACCTCAGTTCAGAGCCAGCTATATGCAAATCAGTCTTGACCCTGTGCCTCATGGGAACAATCCAGCCCAAACTGCCAAGCCAGGTCTTCCCTGAACCGGAAACAAGCATCCTGGGACCGGTTTCTGACTAACACCCTTCATCAGCCAGGCTAGCTTGAATCCAGTGGCAAAGTGAGCAAGGGACCCACGTCTGGGCATACCCTGCCATCTTAGGGCGAACAAAGCAACCACAAGGAGATGCTGGACGGAGTGCTGAAACTTTTCAGACTATCACCCCCAGTCACAGATCTGGGTTGAATCCATCATCATTCTTTAACTCACTTAACCACCTCAGTTCAGACCCACCTATATGCAAATCAGTCCTGACCCTGTGCCTCATGGGAACAGTCCAGCCCATATTGCCAAGCCAGGTCTTCCCTGAACGGGAAACAAGCAGCCTGGGACCGGTTTCTGAGTAACACTCTTCATCAGCCAGACTAGCTTTAATCCAGTTACAAAGTGAGCAAGGGACCCACGTATGGGCATACCCTGCCAACTCAGGGCGAACAAAGCAAACACAAGGAGATGAAGGACGGAGTGCTGAAACTTTTCAGACACTCACCACCAGTCAAAGATCTGAGTAGAATCCATCATCATTCTTTAGCTCACTTCACCACCTCAGTTCAGACCCAGCTATATGCAAATCAGTCTTGACCCTGTGCCTCATGGGAACAGTCCAGCCTGTACTGCCAAGCCTGGTCTTCCCTGAACCGGAAACAAGCATCCTGTGACCGGTTTTTGGGTAACACCCTTCATCAGCCAGGCTAGCTTGAATCCAGTGGCAAACTGAGCAAGGGACCCACATCTGGGCATACCCTGCCACCTTAGGGCGAACAAGGCAAACACAAGGAAATGATGGACAGAGTGCTGAAACTTTTCAGACACTCACACCCAGTCACAGATCTTAGTTGAATCCATCATCATTCTTTAGCTCACTTCGTCAGCTCAGTTCAGACCCAGCTATATGCAAATCAGACTTGACCCTGTGCCTCCTGGGAACCGTCCAGCCCGGACTGCCAAGCCTGGTCTTCCCTGAACCGGAAACAAGCATCCTGTGACCGGTTTTTGGGTAACACCCTTCAATCACCAGGCTAGCTTGAATCCAGTGGCAAAGTGAGCAAGGGACCCACGTCTGGGCATACCCTGCCACCTTAGGGCGAACAAAGCAAACACAAGGAAATGATGGACGGAGTGCTGAAACTTTTCAGACACTCACACCCAGTCACAGATCTTAGTTGAATCCATCATCATTCTTTAGCTCACTTCGTCAGCTCAGTTCAGACCCAGCTATATGCAAACCAGTCTTGACCCTGTGCCTCCTCGGAACCGTCCAGCCCGAACTGCCAAGCCAGGTCTTCCCTGAACCGGAAACAAGCATCCTGGGACCGGTTTCTGGGTAACACCCTTCATCAGCCAGGCTAGCTTGAATCCATTGGCAAAGTGAGCAAGTGACCCACGTCTAGGCATACCCTGCCAACTTAGAGCCAACAAAGCAAACACAAGGAGATAATGGACGGAGTGTTGAAACTTTTCTGACACTCACACTCACCCCCAGTCACAGATCTGGGTTGAATCCATCATCATTCTTTAGCTCACTTCGCCACCTCAGTTCAGAGTCAGCTATATGCAAATCAGTCTTGACCCTGTGCCTCATGGGAACAATCCAGCCCAAACTGCCAAGGCTGGTCTTCCCTGAACCGGAAACAAGCATCCTGGGACCGGTTTCTGACTAACACCCTTCATCAGCCAGGCTAGCTTGAATACAGTGGCAAAGTGAGCAAGGGACCCACGTCTGGTCATACCCTGCCAACTTAGGGCGAACAAAGCAACCACAAGGAGATGCTGGACGGAGTGCTGAAACTTTTCAGACTATTACCCCCAGTCACAGTTCTGGGTTGAATCAATCATCATTCTTTAACTCTCTTTACCACCTCAGATCAGACAAACCTATATGCAAATCAGTCCTGACCCTGTGCCTCATGGGAACAGTCCAGCCCATATTGCCAAGCCAGGTCTTCCCTGAACGGGAAACAAGCATCCTGGGACCGGTTTCTGAGTAACACTCTTCATCAGCCAGACTAGCTTTAATCCAGTTGCAAAGTGAGCAAGGGACCCATGTCTGAGCATACCCTGCCAACTCAGGGTGAACAAAGCAAACACAAGGAGATGAAGGACGGAGTGCTGAAACTTTTCAGACACTCACCACCAGTCAAAGATCTGAGTAGAATCCATCATCATTCTTTAGCTCACTTCACCACCTCAGTTCAGACCCAGCTATATGCAAATCAGTCTTGACCCTGTGCCTCCTGGGAACCGTTCAGCCCGAACTGCCAAGCCAGGTCTTCCCTAAACAGGAAACAAGCATCCTGTGACCGGTTTTTGGGTAACACCCTTCAATCGCCAGGCAAGCTTGAATCCAGTGGCAAAGTGAGCAAGGGACCCACGTCTGGCCATACCCTCCCACCTTAGGGCAAACAAAGCAAACACAAGGAAATGATGGACGGAGTGCTGAAACTTTTCAGACACTCACCCCCAGTCACAGATTTTAGTTGAATCCATCATCATTCTTTAGCTCACTTCATCAGCTCAGTTCAGACCCAGCTATATGCAAATCAGTCTTGACCCTGTGCCTCCTGGGAACCGTCCAGCCCGAACTGCCAAGCCAGGTCTTCCCTGAACCGGAAACAAGCATCCTGGAACCAGTTTCTGAGTAACACTCTTCATCAGCCAGACTAGCTTTAATCCAGTTGCAAAGTGAGCAAGGGACCCACGTCTGGGCATACCCTGCCAGCTCAGGGCGAACAAAGCAAACACAAGTAGATGAAGGACAGAGTGCTGAAACTTTTCAGACACTCACCACCAGTCAAAGATCTGAGTAGAATCCATCATCATTCTTTAGCTCACTTCACCACCTCAGTTCAGACCCAGCTATATGCAAATCATTCTTGACCCTGTGCCTCATGGGAACAGCCCACCTGTACTGCCAAGCCTGGTCTTCCCTGAACCGGAAACAAGCATCCTGTGACCGGTTTTTGGGTAACACCCTTCATCAGCCAGGCTAGCTTGAATCCAGTGGCAAAGTGAGCAAGGGACCCACGTCTGGGCATACCCTGCCACCTTAGGGCGAACAAAGCAAACACAAGGAAATGATGGATGGAGTGCTGAAGCTTTTCAGACTATCACCCCCAGTCACAGATCTGGGTTGAATCCATCATCATTCTTTAGCTCACTTCGCCACCTCAGTTCAGAGCCAGCTATATGCAAATCAGTCTTGACCCTGTGCCTCATGGGAACAATCCAGCCCAAACTGCCGAGCCAGGTCTTCCCTGAACCGGAAAAAAGCGTCCTGGGACCGGTTTCTGACTAACACCCTTCATCAGCCAGGCTAGCTTGCATCCAGTGGCAAAGTGAGCAAGGGATCCACGTCTGGGCATACCCTGCCAACTTAGGGCGAACAAAGCAACCACAAGGAGATGATGGACGGAGTGCTGAAACTTTTCAGACTATCACCCCCAGTCACAGATCTGGGTTGAATCCATCATCATTCCTTAGCTCACTTCACCACCTCACTTCAGACCCAGCTATATGCAAATCAGTCTTGACCGTGTGCCTCCTGGGAACCGTCCACCCCGAACTGCCAAGCCAGGTCTTCCCTGAACCGGAAGCAGGAAACAAGGATCCTGGGACTGGTTTCTGGGTAACACCCTTCATCAGCCAGGCTAGCTTGAATCCAGTGGCAAAGTGAACAAGTGACCCACGTCTGGGCATACCCTGCCATCTTAGGGCCAACAAAGCAAACACAAGGAGATGATGGACGGAGTGCTGAAACTTTTCTGACACTCACCCCCAGTCACAGATCTGGGTTGAATCCATCATCATTCTTTAGCTCACTTCGCCACCTCAGTTTAGAGCCAGCTATATGCAAATCATTCTTGACCCTGTGCCTCCTGGGAACCGTCCAGCCCGTACTGCCAAGCCTGGTCTTCCCTGAACCGGAAACAAGCATCCTGGGACTGGTTTCTGGGTAACAACCTTCATCAGCCAGGCTAGCTTGAATCCAGTGGCAAAGTGAGCAAGTGACCCACGTCTAGGCATACCCTACCAACTTAGAGCCAACAAAGCAAACACAAGGAGATGATGGACGGAGTGCTGAAACTTTAATGACACTCACCCCCAGTCACAGATCTGGGTTGAATCCATCATCATTCTTTAGCTCACTTCGCCACCTCAGTTCAGAGCCAGCTATATGCAAATCAGTCTTGACCCTGTGCCTCATGGGAACAATACAGCCCAAACTGCCAAGCCAGGTCTTCCCTGAACCGGAAACAAGCATCCTGGGACCGTTTTCTGACTAACACCCTTCATCAGCCAGGCTAGCTAGAATCCAGTGGCAAAGTGAGCAAGGGACCCACGTCTGGGCATACCCTGACAACTTAGGGCGAACAAAGCAACCACAAGGAGATGCTGGACGGAGTGCTGAAACTTTTCAGACTATCACCCCCAGTCACAGATCTGGGTTGAATCCATCATCATTCTTTAGCTCACGTCGCCACCTCAGTTCAGAGCCAGCTATATGCAAATCAGTCTTGACTCTGTGCCTCATGGGAACAATACAGCCCGAACTGCCGAGCCAGGTCTTCCCTGAACCGGAAACAAGCATCCTGGGACCGGTTTCTGACTAACACCCTTCATCAGCCAGGCTAGCTTGAATCCAGTGGCAAAGTGAGCAAGGGACCCACGTCTGGGCATACCCTGCCAACTTAGGGCGAACAAAGCAACCACAAGGAGATGATGGACGGAGTGCTGAAACTTTTCAGACTATCACCCCCAGTCACAGATCTGGGTTGAATCCATCATCATTCCTTAGCTCACTTCACCACCTCACTTCAGACCGAGCTATATGCAAATCAGTCTTGACCCTGTGCCTCCTGGGAACCGTCCAGCCCGAACTGCCAAGCCAGGTCTTCCCTGAACCGGAAACAGAAAACAAGGATCCTGGGACTGGTTTCTGGGTAACACCCTTCATCAGCCAGGCTAGCTTGAATCCAGTGGCAAAGTGAGCAAGTGACCCACGTCTGGGCATACCCTGCCATCTTAGGGCCAACAAAGCAAACACAAGGAGATGATGGACGGAGTGCTGAAACTTTTCTGACACTCACCCCCAGTCACAGATCTGGGTTGAATCCATCATCATTCTTTAGCTCACTTCGCCACCTCAGTTTAGAGCCAGCTATATGCAAATCATTTTTGACCCTGTGCCTCCTGGGAACCGTCCAGCCCGTACTGCCAAGCCTGGTCTTCCCTGAACCGGAAACAAGCATCCTGTGACCGGTTTTTGGGTAACACCATTCAATCGCCAGGCTAGCTTGAATCCAGTGGCAAAGTGAGCAAGGGACCCACGTCTGGGCATACCCTGCCACCGTAGGGTGAACAAAGCAAACACAAGGAAATGATGGACGGACTGCTGAAACTTTTCAGACACTCACCCCCAATCACAGATCTTAGTTGAATCCATCATCATTCTTTAGCTCACTTCGTCAGCTCAGTTCAGACCCAGCTATATGCAAATCATTCTTGATCCTGTGCCTCCTGGGAACCGTCCAGCCCGAACTGCCAAGCCAGGTCTTCCCTGAACCGGAAACAAGCATCCTGGGACCGGTTTCTACGTAACACCCTTCATAAGCCAGGCTAGCTTGAATACAGTGGCAAAGTGAGCAAGTGACCCACGTCTAGGCATACCCTGCCAACTTAGAGCCAACAAAGCAAACACAAGGAGATGATGGACGGAGTGCTGAAACTTTTCAGACTATCACCCCCAGTCACAGATCTGGGTTGTATCCATCATCATTCTTTAACTCACTTAACCACCTCAGTTCAGACCCACCTATATGCAAATCAGTCCTGACCCTGTGCCTCATGGGAACAGTCCAGCCCATATTGCCAAGCCAGGTCTTCCCTGAACGGGAAACAAGCATCCTGGGACCGGTTTCTGAGTAACACTCTTCATCAGCCAGGCAAGCTTTAATCCAGTTGCAAAGTGAGCAAGGGACCCACGTCTGGGCATACCCTGCCAACTCAGGGTGAACAAAGCAAACACAAGGAGATGAAGGACGGAGTGCTGAAACTTTTAAGACACTCACCACCAGTCAAAGATCTGAGTAGAATCCATCATCATTCTTTAGCTCACTTCACCACCTCAGTTCAGACCCAGCTATATGCAAACCAGTCTTGACCCTGTGCCTCATGGGAACAGTCCAGCCTGTACTGCCAAGCCTGGTCTTCCCTGAACCGGAAACAAGCATCCTGTGACCGTTTTTTGGGAAACACCCTTCATCAGCCAGGCTAGCTTGAATCCAGTGGCAAAGTGAGCAAGGGACCCACGTCTGGGCATACCTTGCCACCTTAGGGCGAACAAAGCAAACACAAGGAAATGATGGACTGAGTGCTGAAACTTTTCAGACACTCACCCCCAGTCACAGATCTTGGTAGAATCCATCATCATTCTTTAGCTCACTTTGTCAGCTCAGTTCAGACCCAGCTATATGCAAATCAGTCTTGACCCTGTGCCTCCCGGGAACCGTTCAGCCCAAACTGCCAAGCCAGGTCTTCCCTGAACAGGAAACAAGCATCCTGGGACCGGTTTCTGGGTAACACCCTTCATCAGCCAGACTAGCTTGCAGTGGCAAAGTGAGCAAGTGACCCACGTCTGGGCATACCCTGCCAACTTAGAGCCAACAAAGCAAACACAAGGAGATGATCGACGGAGTGCTGAAACTTTTCAGACTATCACCCCCAGTCACAGATCTGGGTTGAACCCATCATCATTCCTTAGCTCACTTCACCACCTCACTTCAGACCCAGCTATATGCAAATCAGTCTTGACCCTGTGCCTCCTGGGAACCGTCCAGCCCGAACTGCCAAGCCAGGTCTTCCCAGAACCGGAAACAGGAAACAAGAATCCTGGGACTGGTTTCTGGGTAACACCCTTCATCAGCCAGGCTAGCTTGAATCCAGTGGCAAAGTGAGCAAGTGACCCACGTCTGGGCATACCCTGCCATCTTAGGGCCAACAAAGCAAACACAAGGAGATGATGGACGGAGTGCTGAAACTTTTCTGACACTCACCCCCAGTCACAGATCTGGGTTGAATCCATCATCATTCTTTAGCTCACTTTCCCACCTCAGTTTAGAGCCAGTTATATGCAAATCATTCTTGACCCTGTGCCTCCTGGGAACCGTCCAGCCCGAACTGCCAAGCCTGGTCTTCCCTGAACCGGAAACAAGCATCCTGTGACCGGTTTTTGGGTAACACCATTCAATCGCCAGGCTAGCTTGAATCCAGTGGCAAAGTGAGCAAGGGACCCACGTCTGGGCATACCCTGTCTCCTTAGGGTGAACAAAGCAAACACAAGGAAATGATGGACGGACTGCTGAAACTTTTCAGACACTTACCCCCAGTCACAGATCTTAGTTGAATCCATCATCATTCTTTAGCTCACTTCGTCAGCTCAGTTCAGACCCAGCTATATGCAAATCATTCTTAATCCTGTGCCTCCTGGGAACCGTCCAGCCCGAACTGCCAAGCCAGGTCTTCCCTGTACCGGAAACAAGCATCCTGGGACCGGTTTCTGGGTAACACCCTTCATAAGCCAGGCTAGCTTGAATCCAGTGGCAAAGTGAGCAAGTGACCCACGTCTAGGCATACCCTGCCAACTTAGAGCCAACAAAGCAAACACAAGGAGATGATGGACGGAGTGCTGAAACTTTTCAGACTATCACCCCCAGTCACAGATCTGGGTTGTATCCATCATTATTCTTTAACTCACTTAACCAACTCAGTTCAGACCCACCTATATGCAAATCAGTCCTGACCCTGTGCCTCATGGGAACAGTCCAGCCCATATTGCCAAGCCAGGTCTTCCCTGAACGGGAAACAAGCATCCTGGGACCGGTTTCTGAGTAACACTCTTCATCAGCCAGACAAGCTTTAATCCAGTTCTGGGCATACCCGGCCAACTCAGGGCGAACAAAGCAAACACAAGGAGATGAAGGACGGAGTGCTGAAACTTTTCAGACACTCACCACCAGTCAAAGATCTGAGTAGAATCCATCATCATTCTTTAGCTCACTTCACCACCTCAGTTCAGACCCAGCTATAGGCAAATCAGTCTTGACCCTGTGCCTCATGGGAACAGTCCAGCCTGTACTGCCAAGCCTGGTCTTCCCTGAACCGGAAACAAGCATCCTGTGACCGGTTTTTGGGTAACACCCTTCATCAGCCAGGCTAGCTTGAATCCAGTGGCAATGTGAGCAAGGGACCCACGTCTGGGCATACCCTGCCACCTTAGGGCGAACAAAGCAAACACAAGGAAATGATGGACGGAGTGCTGAAACTTTTCAGACACTCACCCCCAGTCACAGATCTGAGTAGAATCCATCATCATTCTTTAGCTCACTTCACCACCTCAGTTCAGACCCAGCTATATACAAATCAGTATTGACCCTGTGCCTCATGGGAACAGTCCAGCCTGTACTGCCAAGCCAAATCTCCCATGAACGGGAAACAAGCATCCTGGGACCGGTTTCTGAGTAACACCTTTCATCAGCCAGGCTAGCTTGAATCCAGTGGCAAAGTGAGCAAGGGACCCACGTCTGGGCATACCCTGCCATCTTAAGGCCAACAAAGCAAACACCAGGAGATGATGGACGGAGTGCTGAAATTTTTCTGACACTGACCCCCAGTCACAGATCTGAGTTGAATCCATCATCATTCTTTAGCTCACTTCGCCTCCTCAGTTCAGACCCAGCTATAGGCAAATCAGTCTTGACCCTGTGCCTTATCAAGCCTGAACTGCCAAGCCAGGTCTTCCCTGAACCGGAAACAAGCATCCTGGGGCTGGTTTTTGAGTAACACCCTTCATCAGCCAGGCTAGCTTGAATCCAGTGGCAAAGTGAGCAAGGGACCCAAGTCTGGGCATAACCTGCAAACTTAGGGCAAAAAAAGCAACCACAAGGAGATGATGGATGGAGTGCTGAAACTTTTCAGACACTCATCCCCAGTCACAGATCTTGGTTGAATCCATCCGCATTCTTTATCTCACTTCGCCTCCTCAGTTCAGACCCAGCTATAGGCAAATCAGTCTTGACCCTGTGCCTTATCAAGCCCGAACTGCCAAGCCAGGTCTTCCCTGAACCGGAAACAAGCATTCTGGGACTGATTTTTGAGTAACACCCTTCATCAGCCAGGCTAGCTTGAATCCAGTGGCAAAGTGAGCAAGGGGCCCACGTCTGGGCATACCCTGCCAACTTAGGTCGAACAAAGCAACCACAAGGAGATGCTGGACGGAGTGCTGACATTTTTCAGACAATCACCCCCAGTCACAGATCTGGGTTGAATCCATCATCATTCTTTAACTCACTTAACCACCTCAGTTCAGACCCACCTATATGCAAATAAGTCCTGACCCTGTGCCTCATGGGAACAGTCCAGCCCGTATTGCCAAGCCAGGTCTTCCCTGAACGGGAAACAAGCATCCTGGGACCGGTTTCTGAGAAACACCTTTCATCAGCCAGGCTAGCTTGAATCCAGTGGCAACGTGAGCAAGGGACCCACGTCTGGGCATACCCTGCCAACTTAGGGCGAACAAAGCAAACACAAGGAAATGATGGACAGAGTGCTGAAACTTTTCAGACACTCACCCCCAGTCACAGATCATGGTTGAATCCATCATCATTCTTTAGCTCACTTCGCCAGCTCAGTTCAGACCCAGCTATATGCAAATCAGTTTTGACTCTGTGCCTCCTGGGAACCGTCCAGCCCGAACTGCCAAGCCAGGTCTTCCCTGAACTGGAAACAAGCATCCTTGGACTGGTTTCTGGGTAACACCCTTCATCTGCCAGGCTAGCTTGAATCCAGTGGCAAAGTGAGTAAGTGACCCACGTCTGGGCATACCCTGCCAACTTAGGGCCAACAAAGCAAACACAAGGAGATGATGGATGGAGTGCTGAATCTTTTCTGACACTCACCCCCAGTCTCAGATCTGGGTTGAATCCATCCTCATTCTTTAGCTCACTTCGCCACCTCAGTTCAGAGCCAGCTATATGCAAATCAGTCTTGACCCTGTGCCTCCTGGGAACCGTCCAGCCAAGCCTGGTCTTCCCTGAACCGGAAACAAGCATCCTGTGACCGGTTTTTGGGTAACACCCTTCATCAGCCAGGCTAGCTTGAATCCAGTGTCAAAGTGAGCAAGGGACCCACGTCTGGGCATACCCTGCCACCTTAGGGCGAACAAAGCAAACACAAGGAAATGATGGACGGAGTGCTGAAACTTTTCAGACACTCACCCCCAGTCACAGATCTTGGTAGAATCCATCATCATTCTTTAGCTCACTTTGTCAGCTCAGTTCAGACCCAGCTATATGCAAATCAGTCTTGACCCTGTGCCTCCTGGGAACCGTTCAGCCCGAACTGCCAAGCCAGGTCTTCCCTGAACAGGAACAAGCATCCTGGGACCGGTTTCTGAGTAACACCTTTCATCAGCCAGGCTAGCTTGAATCCAGTGGCAAAGTGAGCAAGGGACCCACGTCTGGGCATACCCTGCCATCTTAAGGCCAACAAAGCAAACACCAGGAGATGATGGACGGAGTGCTGAAATTTTTCTGACACTGACCCCCAGTCACAGATCTGAGTTGAATCCATCATCATTCTTTAGCTCACTTCGCCTCCTCAGTTCAGACCCAGCTATAGGCAAATCAGTCTTGACCCTGTGCCTTATCAAGCCCGAACTGCCAAGCCAGGTCTTCCCTGAACTGGAAACAAGCATCCTGGGACTGGTTTTTGAGTAACACCCTTCTTCAGCCAGGCTAGCTTGAATCCAGTGGCAAAGTGAGCAAGGGACCCAAGTCTGGGCATAACCTGCAAACTTAGGGCAAAAAAAGCAACCACAAGGAGATGATGGATGGAGTGCTGAAACTTTTCAGACACTCATCCCCAGTCACAGATCTTGGTTGAATCCATCCGCATTCTTTATCTCACTTCGCCTCCTCAGTTCAGACCCAGCTATAGGCAAATCAGTCTTGACCCTGTGCCTTATCAAGCCCGAACTGCCAAGCCAGGTCTTCCCTGAACCGGAAACAAGCATTCTGGGACTGATTTTTGAGTAACACCCTTCATCAGCCAGGCTAGCTTGAATCCAGTGGCAAAGTGAGCAAGGGGCCCACGTCTGGGCATACCCTGCCAACTTAGGTCGAACAAAGCAACCACAAGGAGATGCTGGACGGAGTGCTGACATTTTTCAGACAATCACCCCCAGTCACAGATCTGGGTTGAATCCATCATCATTCTTTAACTCACTTAACCACCTCAGTTCAGACCCACCTATATGCAAATCAGTCCTGACCCTGTGCCTCATGGGAACAGTCCAGCCCGTATTGCCAAGCCAGGTCTTCCCTGAACGGGAAACAAGCATCCTGGGACCGGTTTCTGAGAAACACCTTTCATCAGCCAGGCTAGCTTGAATCCAGTGGCAACGTGAGCAAGGGACCCACGTCTGGGCATACCCTGCCAACTTAGGGCGAACAAAGCAAACACAAGGAAATGATGGACAGAGTGCTGAAACTTTTCAGACACTCACCCCCAGTCACAGATCATGGTTGAATCCATCATCATTCTTTAGCTCACTTCGCCAGCTCAGTTCAGACCCAGCTATATGCAAATCAGTTTTGACTCTGTGCCTCCTGGGAACCGTCCAGCCCGAACTGCCAAGCCAGGTCTTCCCTGAACCGGAAACAAGCATCCTTGGACCGGTTTCTGGGTAACACCCTTCATCTGCCAGGCTAGCTTGAATCCAGTGGCAAAGTGAGCAAGTGACCCACGTCTGGGCATACCCTGCCAACTTAGGGCCAACAAAGCAAACACAAGGAGATGATGGATGGAGTGCTGAATCTTTTCTGACACTCACCCCCAGTCTCAGATCTGGGTTGAATCCATCATCATTCTTTAGCTCACTTCGCCACCTCAGTTCAGAGCCAGCTATATGCAAATCAGTCTTGACCCTGTGCCTCCTGGGAACCGTCCAGCCAAGCCTGGTCTTCCCTGAACCGGAAACAAGCATCCTGTGACCGGTTTTTGGGTAACACCCTTCATCAGCCATGCTAGCTTGAATCCAGTGGCAAAGTGAGCAAGTGACCCACGTCTGGGCATACCCTGCCAACTTAGAGCCAACAAAGCAAACACAAGGAGATGATGGACGGAGTGCTGAAACTTTTCTGGTACTCACCCCCAGTCACAGATCTTGGTAGAATCCATCATCATTCTTTAGCTCACTTTGTCAGCTCAGTTCAGACCCAGCTATATGCAAATCAGTCTTGACCCTGTGCCTCCTGGGAACCGTTCAGCCCGAACTGCCAAGCCAGGTCTTCCCTGAACAGGAACAAGCATCCTGGGACCGGTTTCTGGGTAACACCCTTCATCAGCCAGACTAGCTTGAATCCAGTGGCAAAGTGAGCAAGTGACCCACGTCTGGGCATACCCTGCCAACTTAGAGCCAACAAAGCAAACACAAGGAGATGATGGACGGAGTGCTGAAACTTTTCTGGTACTCACCCCCAGTCACAGATCTGGGTTGACTCCATCATCATTCTTTAGCTCACTTCGCCACCTCAGTTCAGAGTCAGCTATATGCAAATCAGTCTTGACCCTGTGCCTCCTGGGAACCGTCCAGCCCGTACTGCCAAGCCTGGTCTTCCCTGAACCAGAAACAAGCATCCTGTGACCATTTTTTGGGTAACACCCTTCAATCGCCAGGCTAGCTTGAATCCAGTGGCAAAGTGAGCAAGGGACCCACGTCTGGGCATACCCTGCCACCTTAGGGCGAACAAAGCAAACACAAGGAAATGATGGACGGAGTGCTGAAACTTTTCAGACACTCACCCCCAGTCACAGATCTTAGTTGAATCCATCATCATTCTTTAGCTCACTTTGTCAGCTCAGTTCAGACCGAACTATATGCAAATCAGTCTTGACCCTGTGCCTCCTGGGAACCGTCCAGCCCAAACTGCCAAGCCACGTCTTCCCTGAACCGGAAACAAGCATCCTGGGACCGGTTTCTGGGTAACACCCTTCATCAGTCAGGCTAGCTTGAATCCAGTGGCAAAGTGAGCAAGTGACCCACGTCTGGGCATACCCTGCCAACTTAGAGCCAACAAAGCAAACACAAGGAGATGATGGACGGAGTGCTGAAACTTTTCTGACACTCACCCCCAGTCACAGATCTGGGTTGAATCCATCATCATTCTTTAGCTCACTTCGCCACCTCAGTTCAGAGCCAGCTATATGCAAATCAGTCTTGACTCTGTGCCTCATGGGAACAATCCAGCCCAAACTGACAAGCAAGGTCTTCCCTGAACCGGAAACAAGCATCCTGGGACCGGTTTCAGACTAACACCCTTCATCAGCCAGGCTAGCTTGAATCCAGTGGCAAAGTGAGCAAGGGACCCACGTCTGAGCATTCCCTGCCAACTTAGGGCGAACAAAGCAACCACAAGGAGATGCTGGACGGAGTGCTGAAACTTTTCAGACTATCACTCCCAGTCACAGATCTGGGTTGTATCCATCATCATTGTTTAACTCACTTAACCACCTCAGTTCAGACCCACCTATATGCAAATCAGTCCTGACCCTGTGCCTCTGGGAACAGTCCAGCCCATATTGTCAAGCCAGGTCTTCCCTGAATGGGAAACAAGCATCCTGGGACCGGTTTCTGAGTAACACCCTTCATCAGTCAGACTAGCTTTAATCCAGTGGCAAAGTGACCAAGGGACCCACGTCTGGGCATACCCTGCCAACTTAGGGCGAACAAAGCAACCACAAGGAGATGATGGACGGAGTGCTGAAACTTTTCAGACTATCACCTCCAGTCACAGATCTGGGTTGAATCCATCATCATTCCTTAGCTCACTTCACCACCTCAGTTCAGACCCAGCTATATGCAAATCAGTCTTGACCCTGTGCCTCCTGGGAACCGTCCAGCCCGAACTGCCAAGCCAGGTCTTCCCTGAACCGGAAACAGGAAACAAGGATCCTAAGACCGGTTTCTGGGTAACACCCTTCATCAGCCAGGCTAGCTTGAATCCAGTGGCAAAGTGAGCAAGTGACCCACGTCTGGGCAGACCCTGCCATCTTAGGGCCAACAAAGCAAACACAAGGAGATGATGGACGGAGTGCTGAAACTTTTCTGACACTCACCCCCAGTCACAGATCTGAGTTGAACCCATCATCATTCTTTAGCTCACTTCGCCACCTCAGTTTAGACCCAGCTATATGCAAATCAGTCTTGACCCTGTGCCTCATGGGAACAGTCCAGCCCGAACTGCCAAGCCAGGTCGTCCCTGAACCGGAAACAAGCATCCTGTGACTGGTTTCTGGGTAGCACCCTTCATCAGCCAGGCTAGCTTGAATCCAATGGCAAAGTGAGCAAGGGACCCAAGTCTGGGCATAACCTGCAAACTTAGGGCGAAAAAAGCAAACACAAGGAAATGATGGATGGAGTGCTGAAACTTTTCAGACACTCATCCCCAGTCACAGATCTTGGTTGAATCCATCCACATTCTTTATCTCACTTCGCCTCCTCAGTTCAGACCCAGCTATATGCAAATCAGTCTTGACCCTGTGCCTCATGGGAACAATCAAGCCCAAACTGCCAAGCCAGGTCTTCCCTGAACCGGAAACAAGCATCCTGGGACCGGTTTCTGAGTAACACCCTTCATCAGCCAGACTAGCTTTAATCCAGTGGCAAAGTGAGCAAGGGACCCACGTCTGGGCATACCCTGGCAACTTAAGGCGAACAAAGCAAACACAAGGAGATGATAGACGGAGTGCTGAAACTTTTCAGACACTCACCACCAGTCACAGATCTGAGTAGAATCCATCATCATTCTTTAGCTCACTTCACCACCTCAGTTCAGACCCAGCTATATGCAAATCAGTCTTGACCCTGTGCCTCATGGGAACAGTCCAGCCTGTACTGCCAAGCCAGATCTCCCATGAACGGGAAACAAGCATCCTGGGACCGGTTTCTGAGTAACACCTTTCATCAGCCAGGCTAGCTTGAATCCAGTGGCAAAGTGAGCAAGGGACCCACGTCTGGGCATACCCTGCCATCTTAAGGCCAACAAAGCAAACACCAGGAGATGATGGATGGAGTGCTGAAACTTTTCAGACACTCATCCCCAGTCACAGATCTTGGTTGAATCCATCCGCATTCTTTATCTCACTTCGCCTCCTCAGTTCAGACCCAGCTATAGGCAAATCAGTCTTGACCCTGTGCCTTATCAAGCCCGAACTGCCAAGCCAGGTCTTCCCTGAACCGGAAACAAGCATTCTGGGACTGATTTTTGAGTAACACCCTTCATCAGCCAGGCTAGCTTGAATCCAGTGGCAAAGTGAGCAAGGGACCCACGTCTGGGCATACCCTGCCAACTTAGGTCGAACAAAGCAACCACAAGGAGATGCTGGACGGAGTGCTGACATTTTTCAGACAATCACCCCCAGTCACAGATCTGGGTTGAATCCATCATCATTCTTTAACTCACTTAACCACCTCAGTTCAGACCCACCTATATGCAAATCAGTCCTGACCCTGTGCCTCATGGGAACAGTCCAGCCCGTATTGCCAAGCCAGGTCTTCCCTGAACGGGAAACAAGCATCCTGGGACCGGTTTCTGAGAAACACCTTTCATCAGCCAGGCTAGCTTGAATCCAGTGGCAACGTGAGCAAGGGACCCACGTCTGGGCATACCCTGCCAACTTAGGGCGAACAAAGCAAACACAAGGAAATGATGGACAGAGTGCTGAAACTTTTCAGACACTCACCCCCAGTCACAGATCATGGTTGAATCCATCATCATTCTTTAGCTCACTTCGCCAACTCAGTTCAGACCCAGCTATATGCAAATCAGATTTGACTCTGTGCCTCCTGGGAACCGTCCAGCCCGAACTGCCAAGCCAGGTCTTCCCTGAACCGGAAACAAGCATCCTTGGACCGGTTTCTGGGTAACACCCTTCATCTGCCAGGCTAGCTTGAATCCAGTGGCAAAGTGAGCAAGTGACCCACGTCTGGGCATACCCTGCCAACTTAGGGCCAACAAAGCAAACACAAGGAGATGATGGATGGAGTGCTGAAACTTTTCTGACACTCACCCCAAGTCTCAGATCTGGGTTGAATCCATCATCATTCTTTAGCTCACTTCGCCACCTCAGTTCAGAGCCAGCTATATGCAAATCAGTCTTGACCCTGTGCCTCCTGGGAACCGTCCAGCCAAGCCTGGTCTTCCCTGAACCGGAAACAAGCATCCTGTGACCAGTTTTTGGGTAACACCCTTCATCAGCTAGGCTAGCTTGAACTCAGTGACAAAGTGAGCAAGGGACCCATGTCTGGGCATATCCTGCCACCTTACGGCGAACAAAGCAAACACAAGGAAATGATGGACGGAGTGCTGAAACCTTTCAGACACTCACCCCCAGTCACAGATCTTAGTTGAATCCATCATCATTCTTTAGCTCACTTCGTCAGCTCAGTTCAGTCCCAGCAATATGCAAATCAGTCTTGACCCTGTGCCTCCTGGGAACCGTCCAGCCCGAACTGCCAAGCCAGGTCTTCCCTGAACCGGAAACAAGCATCCTGGTACCGGTTTCTGGGTAACACCCTTCATCAGCCAGGCTAGCTTGAATCCAGTGGCAAAGTGAGCAAGTGACCCACGTCTGGGCATACCCTGCCAACTTAGAGCCAACAAAGCAAACACAAGGAGATGATGGACGGAGTGCTGAAACTTTTCTGACAGTCACCCCCAGTCACAGATCTGGGTTGAATCCATCATCATTCTTTAGCTCACTTCGCCACCTCTGTTCAGAGCCAGCTATATGCAAATCAGTCTTGACCCTGTGCCTCATGGGAACAATCCAGCCCGAACTGCCAAGCCAGGTCTTCCCTGAACCGGAAACAAGCATCCTGGGACCGGTTTCTGACTAACACCCTTCATCAGCCAGGCTAGCTTGAATCCAGTGGCAAAGTGAGCAAGGGACCCACGTCTGGGCATACCCTGCCAACTTAGGGCAAACAAAGCAACCACTTGGAGATGCTGGACGGAGTGCTGAAACTTTTCAGACTATCTCCCCCAGTCACAGATCTGGGTTGAATCCTTCATCATTCTTTAACTGACTTAACCACCTCAGTTCAGACCCACCTATATGCAAATCAGTCCTGACCCTGTGCCTCATGGGAACAGTCCAGCCCGTATTGCCAAGCCAGGTCTTCCCTGAACGGGAAACAAGAATCCTGGGACCGGTTTCTGAGTAACACTCTTCATCAGCCAGACTAGCTTTAATTCAGTGGCAAAGTGAGCAAGGGACCCACGTCTGGGCATACCCTGCCAACTTAGGGCGAACCACGCAAACACAAGGAGATGATGGACGGAGTGCTGAAACTTTTCAGACACTCACCACCAGTCACAGATCTGAGTAGAATCCATCATCATTCTTTAGCTCACTTCACCACCTCAGTTCAGACCCAGCTATATGCAAATCAGTCTTGACCCTGTGCCTCATGGGAACAATCCAGCCCGAACTGTCAAGCCAGGTCTTCCCTGAACAGGAAACAAGCATCATGTGGCCGGTTTTTGGGTAACACCCTTCATCAGCCAGGCTAGCTTGAATCCAGTGGCAAAGTGAGCATGGGACCCACGTCTGGGCATACCCTGCCACCTTAGGGCGAACAAAGCAAACACAAGGAAATGATGGACGGAGTGCTGAAACTTTTCAGACACTCACCCCCAGTCACAGATCTTGCTTGAATCCATCATCATTCTTTAGCTCACTTCGCCACCTCAGTTCAGAGCCAGCTATATGCAAATCAGTCTTGACCCTGTGCCTCATGGGAACAATCCAGCCCGAACTGTCAAGCCAGGTCTTCCCTGAACAGGAAACAAGCATCCTGGGACCGGTTTCTGGGTAACACCCTTCATCAGCCAGGCTAGCTTGAATCCAGTGGCAAAGTGAGCAAGTGACCCACGGCTGGGCATACACTGCCAACTTAGAGCCAACAAAGCAAACACAAGGAGATGATGGACGGAGTGCTGACACATTTCTGACACTCACCCCCAGTCACAGATCTGGGTTGAAACCATCATCATTCTTTAACTCCCTTAACCACCTAAGCTCAGACCCACCTATATGCAAATCAGTCCTGACCCTGTGCCTCATGGGAACAGTCCAGCCCGTATTGCCAAGCCAGGTCTTCCCTTAACTGGAAATAAGCATCCTGGGGCCGGTTTCTGACTAACACCCTTCATCAGCCAGGCTAGCTTGAATCCAGTGGCAAAGTGAGCAAGTGACCCACGTCTGGGCAGACCCTGCCATCTTAGGGCCAACGAAGCAAATACAAGGAGATGATCGACGGAGTGTTGAAACTTTTCAGACACTCACCCCCAGACACAGATCTGACTTGAATCCATCATCATTCTTTAGCTCACTTCACCACCTCAGTTTAGACCCAGCTATATGCAAATCAGTCTTGACCCTGTGCCTCCTGGGAACCGTCCAGCCCGAACTGCCAAGCCAGTTCTTCCCTGAACAGGAAATAAGCATCCTGTGACCGGTTTCTGGGTAACACTCTTCATCAGCCAGGCTAGCTTGAATCCAGTGGCAAAGTGAGGAAGGGACCCAAGTCTGGGCATAACCTGTAAACTTAGGGCGAAAAAAGCAAACAAAAGGAAATGATGGATGGAGTGCTGAAACTTTTCAGACACTCACCCCCAGTCACAGATCTTGGTTGAATCCATCAACATTCTTTATATCACTTCGCCTCCTCAGTTCAGACCCAGCTGTGCCTCATGGGAACAATCAAGCCCGGAACTGCCAAGCCAGGTCTTCGCTGTACCGGAAACAATCATCCTGGGACCGGTTATTGAGTAACACCCTTCATCAGCCAGGCTAGCTTGAATCCAGTGGCAAAGTGAGCAAGGGACCCACGTCTGGGTATACCCTGCCAACTTAGGGCGAACAAAGCAACCACAAGGAGATGCTGGACGGAGTGCTGAAACTTTTCAGACTATCACCCCCAGTCACAGATCTGGGTTGAATCCATCATCATTCTTTAACTCACTTAACCACCTCAGTTCAGACCCACCTACATGTAAATCAGTCCTGACCCTGTGCCTCATGGTAACAGTCCAGCCCGTATTGCCAAGCCAGGTCTTCCCTGAACGGGAAACACGCATCTAGGAACGGTTTCTGAGTAACACCCTTCATCAGCCAGACTAGCTTTAAACCAGTGGCAAAGTGAGCAAGTGACCGATGTCTGGGCATACCCTGCCAACTTAGAGCCAACAAAGCAAACACAAGGAGATGATGGACGGAGTGCTGAAACTTTTCTGACACTCACCCCCAGTCACAGATCTGACTTGAATCCATCATCATTCTTTAGCTCACTTCACCACCTCAGTTTAGACCCAGCTATATGCAAATCAGTCTTGACCCTGTGCCTCCTGGGAACCGTCCAGCCCGAACTGCCAAGCCAGTTCTTCCCTGAACCGGAAATAAGCATCCTGTGACCGGTTTCTGGGTAACACTCTTCATCAGCCAGGCTAGCTTGAATCCAGTGGCAAAGTGAGGAAGGGACCCAAGTCTGGGCATAACCTGCAAACTTAGGGCGAAAAAAGCAAACAAAAGGAAATGATGGATGGAGTGCTGAAACTTTTCAGACACTCACCCCCAGTCACAGATCTTGGTTGAATCCATCAACATTCTTTATCTCACTTCGCCTCCTCAGTTCAGACCCAGCTATATGCAAATCAGTCTTGACCCTGTGCCTCATGGGAACAATCAAGCCCGAAACTGCCAAGCCAGGTCTTCGCTGTACCAGAAACAATCATCCTGGGACCGGTTATTGAGTAACACCCTTCATCAGCCAGGCTAGCTTGAATCCAGTGGCAAAGTGAGCAAGGGACCCACGTCTGGGTATACCCTGCCAACTTAGGGCGAACAAAGCAACCACAAGGAGATGCTGGATGGAGTGCTGAAACTTTTCAGACTATCACCCCCAGTCACAGATCTGGGTTGAATCCATCATCATTCTTTAACTCACTTAACCACCTCAGTTCAGACCCACCTACATGCAAATCAGTCCTGACCCTGTGCCTCATGGTAACAGTCCAGCCCGTATTGCCAAGCCAGGTCTTCCCTGAACGGGAAACACGCATCTAGGAACGGTTTCTGAGTAACACCCTTCATCAGCCAGACTAGCTTTAAACCAGTGGCAAAGTGAGCAAGTGACCGATGTCTGGGCATAGCCTGCCAACTTAGAGCCAACAAAGCAAACACAAGGAGATGATGGACGGAGTGCTGAAACTTTTCTGACACTCACCCCCAGTCACAGATCTGACTTGAATCCATCATCATTCTTTAGCTCACTTCACCACCTCAGTTTAGACCCAGCTATATGCAAATCAGTCTTGACCCTGTGCCTCCTGGGAACCGTCCAGCCCGAACTGCCAAGCCAGTTCTTCCCTGAACCGGAAATAAGCATCCTGTGACCGGTTTCTGGGTAACACTCTTCATCAGCCAGGCTAGCTTGAATCCAGTGGCAAAGTGAGGAAGGGACCCAAGTCTGGGCATAACCTGCAAACTTAGGGCGAAAAAAGCAAACAAAAGGAAATGATGGATGGAGTGCTGAAACTTTTCAGACACTCACCCCCAGTCACAGATCTTGGTTGAATCCATCAACATTCTTTATCTCACTTCGCCTCCTCAGTTCAGACCCAGCTATATGCAAATCAGTCTTGACCCTGTGCCTCATGGGAACAATCAAACCCGAAACTGCCAAGCCAGGTCTTCGCTGTACCAGAAACAATCATCCTGGGACCGGTTATTGAGTAACACCCTTCATCAGCCAGACTAGCTTGAATCCAGTGGCAAAGTGAGCAAGGGACCCACGTCTGGGTATACCCTGCCAACTTAGGGCAAACAAAGCAACCACAAGGAGATGCTGGATGGAGTGCTGACACTTTTCTGACACTCACCCCCAGTCACAGATCTTGGTTGAATCCATCAACATTGTTTATCTCACTTCGCCTCCTCAGTTCAGACCCAGCTATAAGCAAATCAGTCTTGACCCTGTGCCTCATGGGAACAATCAAGCCCGAAACTGCCAAGCCAGGTCTTCGCTGTACCAGAAACAATCATCCTGGGACCGGTTTCTGGGTAACACCCTTCATCAGCCAGGCTAGCTTGAATCCAGTGGCAAAGTGAGCAAGTGACCCACGGCTGGGCATACACTGCCAACTTAGAGCCAACAAAGCAAACACAAGGAGATGATGGACGGAGTGCTGACACTTTTCTGACACTCACCCCCAGTCACAGATCTGGGTTGAATCCATCATCATTCTTTAACTCCCTTAACCACCTACGCTCAGACCCACCTATATGCAAATCAGTCCTGACCCTGTGCCTCATGGGAACAGTCCAGCCCGTATTGCCAAGCCAGGTCTTCCCTGAACTGGAAATAAGCATCCTGGGGCCGGTTTCTGACTAACACCCTTCATCAGCCAGGCTAGCTTGAATCCAGTGGCAAAGTGAGCAAGTGACCACGTCTGGGCAGACCCTGCCATCTTAGGGCCAATGAAGCAAATACAAGGAGATGATCGACGGAGTGTTGAAACTTTTCAGACACTCACCCCCAGACACAGATCTGACTTGAATCCATCATCATTCTTTAGCTCACTTCACCACCTCAGTTTAGACCCAGCTATATGCAAATCAGTCTTGACCCTGTGCCTCCTGGGAACCGTCCAGCCCGAACTGCCAAGCCAGTTCTTCCCTGAACAGGAAATAAGCATCCTGTGACCGGTTTCTGGGTAACACTCTTCATCAGCCAGGCTAGCTTGAATCCAGTGGCAAAGTGAGGAAGGGACCCAAGTCTGGGCATAACCTGTAAACTTAGGGCGAAAAAAGCAAACAAAAGGAAATGATGGATGGAGTGCTGAAACTTTTCAGACACTCACCCCCAGTCACAGATCTTGGTTGAATCCATCAACATTCTTTATCTCACTTCGCCTCCTCAGTTCAGACCCAGCTATATGCAAATCAGTCTTGACCCTGTGCCTCATGGGAACAATCAAGCCCGAAACTGCCAAGCCAGGTCTTCGCTGTACCAGAAACAATCATCCTGGGACCGGTTATTGAGTAACACCCTTCATCAGCCAGGCTAGCTTGAATCCAGTGGCAAAGTGAGCAAGGGACCCACGTCTGGGTATACCCTGCCAACTTAGGGCGAACAAAGCAACCACAAGGAGATGCTGGATGGAGTGCTGAAACTTTTCAGACTATCACCCCCAGTCACAGATCTGGGTTGAATCCATCATCATTCTTTAACTCACTTAACCACCTCAGTTCAGACCCACCTACATGCAAATCAGTCCTGACCCTGTGCCTCATGGTAACAGTCCAGCCCGTATTGCCAAGCCAGGTCTTCCCTGAACGGGAAACACGCATCTAGGAACGGTTTCTGAGTAACACCCTTCATCAGCCAGACTAGCTTTAAACCAGTGGCAAAGTGAGCAAGTGACCGATGTCTGGGCATAGCCTGCCAACTTAGAGCCAACAAAGCAAACACAAGGAGATGATGGACGGAGTGCTGAAACTTTTCTGACACTCACCCCCAGTCACAGATCTGACTTGAATCCATCATCATTCTTTAGCTCACTTCACCACCTCAGTTTAGACCCAGCTATATGCAAATCAGTCTTGACCCTGTGCCTCCTGGGAACCGTCCAGCCCGAACTGCCAAGCCAGTTCTTCCCTGAACCGGAAATAAGCATCCTGTGACCGGTTTCTGGGTAACACTCTTCATCAGCCAGGCTAGCTTGAATCCAGTGGCAAAGTGAGGAAGGGACCCAAGTCTGGGCATAACCTGCAAACTTAGGGCGAAAAAAGCAAACAAAAGGAAATGATGGATGGAGTGCTGAAACTTTTCAGACACTCACCCCCAGTCACAGATCTTGGTTGAATCCATCAACATTCTTTATCTCACTTCGCCTCCTCAGTTCAGACCCAGCTATATGCAAATCAGTCTTGACCCTGTGCCTCATGGGAACAATCAAACCCGAAACTGCCAAGCCAGGTCTTCGCTGTACCAGAAACAATCATCCTGGGACCGGTTATTGAGTAACACCCTTCATCAGCCAGACTAGCTTGAATCCAGTGGCAAAGTGAGCAAGGGACCCACGTCTGGGCATACCCTGCCAACTTAGGGCAAACAAAGCAACCACAAGGAGATGCTGGATGGAGTGCTGACACTTTTCTGACACTCACCCCCAGTCACAGATCTTGGTTGAATCCATCAACATTCTTTATCTCACTTCGCCTCCTCAGTTCAGACCCAGCTATAAGCAAATCAGTCTTGACCCTGTGCCTCATGGGAACAATCAAGCCCGAAACTGCCAAGCCAGGTCTTCGCTGTACCAGAAACAATCATCCTGGGACCGGTTTCTGGGTAACACCCTTCATCAGCCAGGCTAGCTTGAATCCAGTGGCAAAGTGAGCAAGTGACCCACGGCTGGGCATACACTGCCAACTTAGAGCCAACAAAGCAAACACAAGGAGATGATGGACGGAGTGCTGACACTTTTCTGACACTCACCCCCAGTCACAGATCTGGGTTGAATCCATCATCATTCTTTAACTCCCTTAACCACCTACGCTCAGACCCACCTATATGCAAATCAGTCCTGACCCTGTGCCTCATGGGAACAGTCCAGCCCGTATTGCCAAGCCAGGTCTTCCCTGAACTGGAAATAAGCATCCTGGGGCCGGTTTCTGACTAACACCCTTCATCAGCCAGGCTAGCTTGAATCCAGTGGCAAAGTGAGCAAGTGACCACGTCTGGGCAGACCCTGCCATCTTAGGGCCAATGAAGCAAATACAAGGAGATGATCGACGGAGTGTTGAAACTTTTCAGACACTCACCCCCAGACACAGATCTGACTTGAATCCATCATCATTCTTTAGCTCACTTCACCACCTCAGTTTAGACCCAGCTATATGCAAATCAGTCTTGACCCTGTGCCTCCTGGGAACCGTCCAGCCCGAACTGCCAAGCCAGTTCTTCCCTGAACAGGAAATAAGCATCCTGTGACCGGTTTCTGGGTAACACTCTTCATCAGCCAGGCTAGCTTGAATCCAGTGGCAAAGTGAGGAAGGGACCCAAGTCTGGGCATAACCTGTAAACTTAGGGCGAAAAAGCAAACAAAAGGAAATGATGGATGGAGTGCTGAAACTTTTCAGACACTCACCCCCAGTCACAGATCTTGGTTGAATCCATCAACATTCTTTATCTCACTTCGCCTCCTCAGTTCAGACCCAGCTATATGCAAATCAGTCTTGACCCTGTGCCTCATGGGAACAATCAAGCCCGGAACTGCCAAGCTAGGTCTTCGCTGTACCGGAAACAATCATCCTGGGACCGGTTATTGAGTAACACCCTTCATCAGCCAGGCTAGCTTGAATCCAGTGGCAAAGTGAGCAAGGGACCCACGTCTGGGTATACCCTGCCAACTTAGGGCGAACAAAGCAACCACAAGGAGATGCTGGACGGAGTGCTGAAACTTTTCAGACTATCACCCCCAGTCACAGATCTGGGTTGAATCCATCATCATTCTTTAACTCACTTAACCACCTCAGTTCAGACCCACCTACATGCAAATCAGTCCTGACCCTGTGCCTCATGGTAACAGTCCAGCCCGTATTGCCAAGCCAGGTCTTCCCTGAACGGGAAACACGCATCTAGGAACGGTTTCTGAGTAACACCCTTCATCAGCCAGACTAGCTTTAAACCAGTGGCAAAGTGAGCAAGTGACCGATGTCTGGGCATACCCTGCCAACTTAGAGCCAACAAAGCAAACACAAGGAGATGATGGACGGAGTGCTGAAACTTTTCTGACACTCACCCCCAGTCACAGATCTGACTTGAATCCATCATCATTCTTTAGCTCACTTCACCACCTCAGTTTAGACCCAGCTATATGCAAATCAGTCTTGACCCTGTGCCTCCTGGGAACCGTCCAGCCCGAACTGCCAAGCCAGTTCTTCCCTGAACTGGAAATAAGCAACCTGTGACCGGTTTCTGGGTAACACTCTTCATCAGCCAGGCTAGCTTGAATCCAGTGGCAAAGTGAGGAAGGGACCCAAGTCTGGGCATAACCTGCAAACTTAGGGCGAAAAAAGCAAACAAAAGGAAATGATGGATGGAGTGCTGAAACTTTTCAGACACTCACCCCCAGTCACAGATCTTGGTTGAATCCATCAACATTCTTTATCTCACTTCGCCTCCTCAGTTCAGACCCAGCTATATGCAAATCAGTCTTGACCCTGTGCCTCATGGGAACAATCAAGCCCGAAACTGCCAAGCCAGGTCTTCGCTGTACCAGAAACAATCATCCTGGGACCGGTTATTGAGTAACACCCTTCATCAGCCAGGCTAGCTTGAATCCAGTGGCAAAGTGAGCAAGGGACCCACGTCTGGGTATACCCTGCCAACTTAGGGCAAACAAAGCAACCACAAGGAGATGCTGGATGGAGTGCTGACACTTTTCTGACACTCACCCCCAGTCACAGATCTTGGTTGAATCCATCAACATTCTTTATCTCACTTCGCCTCCTCAGTTCAGACCCAGCTATATGCAAATCAGTCTTGACCCTGTGCCTCATGGGAACAATCAAGCCTGAAACTGCCAAGCCAAGTCTTCGCTGTACCAGAAACAATCATCCTGGGACCGGTTTCTGGGTAACACCCTTCATCAGCCAGGCTAGCTTGAATCCAGTGGCAAAGTGAGCAAGTGACCCACGGCTGGGCATACACTGCCAACTTAGAGCCAACAAAGCAAACACAAGGAGATGATGGACGGAGTGCTGACACTTTTCTGACACTCACCCCCAGTCACAGATCTGGGTTGAATCCATCATCATTCTTTAACTCCCTTAACCACCTAAGCTCAGACCCACCTATATGCAAATCAGTCCTGACCCTGTGCCTCATGGGAACAGTCCAGCCCGTATTGCCAAGCCAGGTCTTCCCTGAACTGGAAATAAGCATCCTGGGGCCGGTTTCTGACTAACACCCTTCATCAGCCAGGCTAGCTTGAATCCAGTGGCAAAGTGAGCAAGTGACCCACGTCTGGGCAGACCCTGCCATCTTAGGGCCAACAAAGCAAATACAAGGAGATGATCGACGGAGTGTTGAAACTTTTCAGACACTCACCCCCAGACACAGATCTGACTTGAATCCATCATCATTCTTTAGCTCACTTCACCACCTCAGTTTAGACCCAGCTATATGCAAATCAGTCTTGACCCTGTGCCTCCTGGGAACCGCTCCAGCCCGAACTGCCAAGCCAGTTCTTCCCTGAACAGGAAATAAGCATCCTGTGACCGGTTTCTGGGTAACACTCTTCATCAGCCAGGCTAGCTTGAATCCAGTGGCAAAGTGAGGAAGGGACCCAAGTGTAGGAGAGTAGGATCTGCTTCACAGTGGTACCCCCACTTTTTGCTGATACTTCACTGGTTTTCGACATTAGTCTGGCTGGGGCCCTGCTATTCAGAACCCCAGCCTAGCTGTTTCCTCTTTAAAAGGGTCTCCATGTGCCTTAGGCACATCACTGATTGGGATCTGGAGTGCCCTTGTAAGTCCCTAGTATATGGTATACTATGTACCAAGGGCATAGGTACCTCAGAGGCCTGCCAGGGGCTGCAGCATATATTATGCCACCCCTGGTAGGCCATCCAAACTGACACCACAGGTCTGCTACAGCAGCCTGGGTAAGGTGGTGCATGCACCCCTTGCTGTGGTATAGGTTACCTATATCACTAAATGCATACACACCTATGAACCTATAAGTCACTCCTAAGGCAGGCCTTATCAATCCTAAAGGCAGAGTGCATGGTTCCTATGTGAGAGGGTGCCCCTGCATGAGCAGGGCCCCTCTGCAGCGTTCGGAGACCCTCTCTGATGCTGTTTGTAGTGCAGCCTGACCATATACTCTTAAACGCATTATATCCTCGCGGTAAAATGCTAACTATGGAATGGCTGCACCGAAACATGTCGTGTTTGGTGTCAAACATCTTGGAATACTACCCCCCGCCAATTCTGGCGGCGGGGGTAGCATTCCACCCTTCTAGAGGGAAAGGCATGTTAACTCTGACGAGTCCGGTAACTTCTTTCCAGAGCCCTGGCATCACAAAATGGATGCTGCTGCCACAGACACGAGTCTGGCCTCCTGCTGCTGGACGAAACTCCGGCAGGGGAGGCCTGGACAATAGGTTTCCTGTCCCAGGGAGGTGTGACCACCTCCCCAGACAGGACAATGTGTATTGGGGCTGGGCGGGAGCACTTTCGGGTGCTTTGAAGTCCTGCACTGGGGGCACATTTGGTGTCCCTAGTGCATACCCCAGTTCAAACCGGATCAGGGGCTTGCAGCCCCTGCTTTGGCGCGAACTGGACAAAGGGAAAGGGGTGTAGCCACCCCTCTGCCCTGACCCACCCATAGGTGGGGCCACAGAGTAGTCCATCCCCTATTTTTAGAATAAAGGTAGGAACCCAGTCCTTAGGACTTTAGATTATACCTGGACGAAACTCTGACACGAAATCCTGGACCTTCGACGCTCTACGACAAGATTAGAGGACTGAAGAATCTCCCTTGGGGTCAAGGAGTGACTCCCCTGCTTGGCAGGCACCAAAGAAGCATCTGTCCGGTTCGCATCACTGAAGCTCCCGTCGGACGCCGAAGTCATCGCATCACCAGAGGTGGATTCTCAGACTTCTCCGAGGCTACCCTGAGTCCCCAGCAAAGCTGAGGCCCGTGGCTATCGTGGGTGACTTGAGACCGTGACCCCTGGACACCGAGCACATTTGCAAGTGCACCATCTTCTGGGTCTCCCAAGAAGTCGTGCTTTGGGCTCCGAGTAGCCCTAGCCTCCAGCACCACCTGCACCGAAGATCACTGGCCCCCACTCCACGAGTGTCCTGTAAGCCAGCTCCACGTGCGGCGTCACGAGGCTCCTTCGCGGTCGCTAGCCCGTTGGCTAGTAGCCCTTACCGAAGGCCAATCTTTTTCTTTACTTAGCAGGCTGGTTGCTCCAGGCCTGCCCTCACTTACCCTTGCTGGGTGAGTTCCCCAGACCTTGCTGGTCTGCATCATCGACGATCTACATCTTACTCGAGACTTGCCGTTGCCAAGGCCTGTTGGGTCCAATCTGGTCGCCGACACCTCTGCACTCGACAGACATCGAGCAACAGCCCGAATCCTGCTCCTGGTCGCCGACAACGCCTCCCGGACCTCGTGGCTGAAGAGTCAAGACGACCATCAACGAACTTGAAGCACTCGACATCGGTGGGCATCTGTCCATCGCCCTCCTGGTCACTGGCTAGTGACCCAGACTCTGTCCCCTCTGCTTTCAGGTTCTTCAGAACTCCGATCCACTCTTGGATCCACCCGGACACTTTTCTCCTGGTCGCCAGCAGCACTTTGCAGCAGATCGCCATAAGAAACGACGACGAAACCCGACCCCGAAAGGCACCTATGCACCCGGCTTCCCTGGGTGAGGTAACACGAGTACTCCGGTGCTCCCGTGGGTAGAGATTCTTCAAAGTCCTAGATCTCAAAGGGTTTTGTCCTAGTCCTTTTAAAGTGTCCCTTTCCTCTATTTTCCCGATCCCGACTTTCTCCATAGAAGTAAACGGCGTATCGCGGTTGTGTATTTACACTGCACGCGTCTCCCGTGGGTCCCCTGTGTCACTACCTTGGGTGGTTCCTTGTGGTCCAAGCACTTCTAGAGGCTCTAGGCCTAGTGTCTAGTTCAGTCGTGGTTCGCATACCACTTTATTGGTATATGGTTTGGTACGCCCCTAGGGCCCAAACGTGTATTTGTGCTATTACTGTGATTTAAGATCTTATAACCTATGTACTTCGAACTCTAGCCTCATAAAGAGACTAGAGGGGTGTGTTTAGTAATAAATACATATATTTTGAATATATACCTGGTGTGGTGCTCTTTCATTTGGTCACTCAAGAGATTATAGACTGGTAAAACAAGCTGCTTTACATTCCTTCAAGACTTAGCCTGAAGGCTGCTCTCCACAGCTACCACTAGGATAGCTTTCAATAAGGTTGTCTTTAACCTACCTACCATAAGAGTCGATTTGGACTGGTGCAAGGTGCCCACTATAATTAGTGGACAGCATATGCCAGGCCAACTTCTCACACCAAGTCTGGGCATAACCTGTAAACTTAGGGCGAAAAAAGCAAACAAAAGGAAATGATGGATGGAGTGCTGAAACTTTTCAGACACTCACCCCCAGTCACAGATCTTGGTTGAATCCATCAACATTCTTTATCTCACTTCGCCTCCTCAGTTCAGACCCAGCTATATGCAAATCAGTCTTGACCCTGTGCCTCATGGGAACAATCAAGCCCGGAACTGCCAAGCCAGGTCTTCGCTGTACCGGAAACAATCATCCTGGGACCGGTTATTGAGTAACACCCTTCATCAGCCAGGCTAGCTTGAATCCAGTGGCAAAGTGAGCAAGGGACCCACGTCTGGGTATACCCTGCCAACTTAGGGCGAACAAAGCAACCACAAGGAGATGCTGGACGGAGTGCTGAAACTTTTCAGACTATCACCCCCAGTCACAGATCTGGGTTGAATCCATCATCATTCTTTAACTCACTTAACCACCTCAGTTCAGACCCACCTACATGCAAATCAGTCCTGACCCTGTGCCTCATGGTAACAGTCCAGCCCGTATTGCCAAGCCAGGTCTTCCCTGAATGGGAAACACGCATCTAGGAACGGTTTCTGAGTAACACCCTTCATCAGCCAGACTAGCTTTAAACCAGTGGCAAAGTGAGCAAGTGACCGATGTCTGGGCATACCCTGCCAACTTAGAGCCAACAAAGCAAACACAAGGAGATGATGGACGGAGTGCTGAAACTTTTCTGACACTCACCCCCAGTCACAGATCTGACTTGAATCCATCATCATTCTTTAGCTCACTTCACCACCTCAGTTTAGACCCAGCTATATGCAAATCAGTCTTGACCCTGTGCCTCCTGGGAACCGCTCCAGCCCGAACTGCCAAGCCAGTTCTTCCCTGAACCAGAAATAAGCATCCTGTGACCGGTTTCTGGGTAACACTCTTCATCAGCCAGGCTAGCTTGAATCCAGTGGCAAAATGAGGAAGGGACCCAAGTCTGGGCATAACCTGCAAACTTAGGGCGAAAAAAGCAAACAAAAGGAAATGATGGATGGAGTGCTGAAACTTTTCAGACACTCACCCCCAGTCACAGATCTTGGTTGAATCCATCAACATTCTTTATCTCACTTCGCCTCCTCAGTTCAGACCCAGCTATATGCAAATCAGTCTTGACCCTGTGCCTCATGGGAACAATCAAGCCCGAAACTGCCAAGCCAGGTCTTCGCTGTACCAGAAACAATCATCCTGGGACCGGTTATTGAGTAACACCCTTCATCAGCCAGGCTAGCTTGAATCCAGTGGCAAAGTGAGCAAGGGACCCACGTCTGGGTATACCCTGCCAACTTAGGGCAAACAAAGTAACCACAAGGAGATGCTGGACGGAGTGCTGAAACTTTTCAGACTATCACCCCCAGTCACAGATCTGGGTTGAATCCATCATCATTCTTTAACTCACTTAACCACCTCAGTTCAGACCCACCTACATGCAAATCAGTCCTGTACCTATGCCTCATGGTAACAATCCAGCCCGTATTGCCAAGCCAGGTCTTCCATGAACGGGAAACACGCATCTAGGAACGGTTTCTGAGTAACACCCTTCATCAGCCAGACTAGCTTTAAACCAGTGGCAAAGTGAGCAAGTGACCGATGTCTGGGCATACCCTGCCAACTTAGAGCCAACAAAGCAAACACAAGGAGATGATGGACGGAGTGCTGAAACTTTTCTGACACTCACCCCCAGTCACAGATCTGGGTTGAATCCATCATCATTCTTTAGCTCACTTCGCCACCTCAGTTCAGAGCCAGCTATATGCAAATCAGTCTTGACCCTGTGCCTCCTTGGAACCGTCCACCCGTACTTCCAAGAATGGTCTTCCCTGAACCGGAAACAAGCATCCTGTGACCGGTTTTTGGGTAACACCCTTCATCAGCCAGGCTAGCTTGAATCCAGTGGCAAAGTGAGCCAGGGACCCACGTCTTGGCATACCCTGCCACCTTAGGGCGAACAAAGCAAACACAAGGAAGTGATGGATGGAGTGCTGAAACTTTTCAGACACTCACCCCCAGTCACAGATCTTGTTTGAATCCATCTTCAATCTTTAGCTCACTTCGCCACCTCAGTTCAGACCCAGCTATATGCAAATCAGTCTTGACCCTGTGCCTCATGGGAACAATTCAGCCCGAACTGCCATGCCAGGTCTTCCCTGAACAGGAAACAAGCATCCTGGTACCGGTTTCTGAGTAACACCCTTCATCAGCCAGGCTAGCTTGAATCCAGTGGCAAAGTGAGCAAGGGACCCACGTCTGGGCATACCCTGCCAACTTAGGGCAAACAAAGCAACCACAAGGAGATTCTGGATGGAGTGCTGAAACTTTTCAGACTATCACCCCCAGTCACAGATCTGGGATGAATCCATCATCATTGTTTAGCTCACTTCACCACCTCAGTTCAGACCCTGCTATATGCACATCAGTCTTTACCCTGTGCCTCATGGGAACAGTCCAGCCCGTACTGCCAAGCCAGGTCTTCCCTGAATGGGAAACAAGCCTCCTGGGTCTGGTTTCTGAGTAACACCCTTCATCAGCCAGGCTAGCTTGAATCCAGTGGCAAAGTGAGCAAGGGACACACATCTGGCATACCCTGCCAACTTAGGACGAACAAAGCAAGCACAAGGAGATGATGGACGGAGTGCTGAAACTTTTCAGACACTCACCCCCAGTCATAGATCTTAGTAGAATCCATCATCATTCTTTTGCTAACTTCGCCACCTCAGTTAGGAGCCAGCTATATGCAAATCAGTCTTGACCCTGTACCTCCTGGGTACCGTCCAGCCCGTACTGCCAAGTCTGGTCTTCGATGAACCGGAAACAAGCATCCTGTGATCGGTTTTTGGGTAACACCCTTCATCAGCCAGGCTAGCTTGAATCCAGTGGCAAAGTGAGCAAGTGACCCAAGTCTGGGCATACCCTGCCACCTTAGGGCGAACAAAGCAAACACAAGGAAATGATGGATGGAGTGCTGAAACTTTTCAGAAACTTACCCCAGTCACAGATCTTGGTTGAATCCATTATCATTCTTTAGCTCACTTCGCCACCTCAGTTCAGACCTAGCTATATGCAAATCACTCTTGACCCTGTGCCTCATGGGAACAATCCAGCCCGAACTGCCAAGCCAGGTCTTCCTTGAACCGGAAACAAGCATCCTGGGACCGGTTTCTGAGTACCACCCTTCATCAGCCAGGCTAGCTTGAATCCAGTGACAAAGTGAGCAAGGGACCCACGTCTGGGTATACCCTGCCAAATTAGGGCAAACAAAGCAACCACAAGGAGATGGTGGATGGAGTGCAGAAACTTTTCAGACTATCACTCCCAGTTACAGATTGTAGGAGAGTAGGATCTGCTTCACATGGGTACCCCCACTTTTTGGTGATGCTTCACTGTTTATCGACTTTAGTCTGGCTGGGGCCCTGCTAATCAGAACCCCAGCCTAGCTGCTTCCTCTCTAAAATGGTTTCCATGTGCCTTAGGCACATCTCTGATTGGAATCTGGAGTGCCCTTATAAGTCCCTAGTATATGGTATACTATGTACCCAGGGCATAGGTACCTCAGAGACCTACCAGGGGCTGCAGCATGTATTGTGCCACCCCTGGAAGGCCATCCAAAATGACACCACAGGTCTGCTACTGCAGCCTGGGTAAGGTGGTTCATGCACTCCTTACTGTGATATAGGTTACCTATATCACTACATATGTACACACATATAAACCTATAAGTCACTCCTATGGCAGGCCTTATCAATCCTGAAGGCAGAGTGCTTGGTTCTTATGTGAGAGGGTGCCCCTGCATGAGCAGAGCCCCTCTGCAGCGTTCAGAGACCCTTCTCTGATGCTGTTTGTAGTGCAGCCTGACCATATACTCTTAAGTGCATTATATCCTCGCGGTACAATGCTAACTTTGGACTGGCTGCACCAAAACATGTCATGTTTGGTGTCAAACATCTTGGAATACTACCCCCCCACCAGTTCTGGCAGCGGGGTAGCATTCCACCCTTCTAGAGGGAGAGACATGTACACACCGGCCTGCCCGGTAACTTCTTTCCAGAGCCCTGGCATCACAAAATGGATGCCGCTGCCACAGACACGGGTCTGGCCTCCTGCTGCTGACTGAAACTCCGGCAGGGGAGGCCTGGACAATAGGTTTCCTGTCGCAGGGAGGTGTAACCACCTCCCCAGACAGGATAATGTGTATTGGGGCTGGGCGGGAGCCCTCTCTGGTGCTCAGAAGTCCTGCACTGGGGGCACACTTGGTGTCCCTGTGCATATGCCAGTTCAAACCGGTTGCAGGGGCTACCTGCCCCTGCTCTGGTGCAAAACTGGACAAAGGGAATGGGTGTAACCACCCCTCTTCCCTGACCCTCCCATAGGTGGGTCCCCAGAGTATGTCCAACCCCCTAACTTGGTATAAGTATGGGACCCCAGTCCTTAGGACTTTAGATTTACATGGACGAAACTCTGATACAGAATCCTGGACCTTCGATGCTCTACTTTAAGATTAGAGGACTGAAGAATCTCCCTTGGGGTCAAGGAGTGACTCCCCTGCTTGGCAGGCACCTAAGAAGCAATTGTCCGGTCTGCATCGCTGAAGCTGCCGCCGGACGCCGAAGTCTTTGCATCACCAGAGGTAGATTTCCAGACTTCCCCGAGGCTGCCCTGAGTCCCCAGCATAGCTGAGGCCCGTAGTTGTCGTGGGTAACGTGGAACCGTGACCCCTGGACACCGAGTACTTTTGCAAGTGCATCCTCTTCTTGGTCTCCCACGAAGTTGTGCTTTGGGGTCCAAGTAGCACCCCCCTCCAGGACCGACTGCACCGAAGATCACTGGCCTCCACTCCACGAGTGTCCTGTAAGCCAGCTCCAAGTGCGTCCACTCGAGGCTCCTTTGCAGTCACTAGTCCGTTGGCTAGTGGGCCCTCCCGAAGGCAACTCTTCTTTTGCTTGGGCTTTCCTGGTTGCTCCAGACATGCCCTGACTTACCCTCGCTGGGTGAGTCCCTCAGACCTTGCTGGTCTGTACCACCATCCTTCGTCTATTTCCATGTGACTTGCCATTGCCAAGGCTTGTTGGGTCCAATCCGGTCGCCGATACCCCTGCAATCGACAGACGTTGTGGCACAGCTCGAATCCAGCTCCTGGTTGTCGTTGACACCTCCTGGAGCTCGTGGCTGAAGAGTCAAGATGACCGTCAACCTACCTGAAGCACCCGACATCGGTGGGCATCTGCTCATCGCCTTCCTGGTCACTGGCTAGTGACCCAGACTCTGTCCCCTCTGCTTTCAGGTTCTTCAAATCTTCGATCCACCTTTGGATCCACCCGAACACTTTCGACTTGGTCGCCAGCAGCACTTTGCAGCAGATCGCCATTGAAAACGACGACGAAACCCGACCCCGAAAGACACCTATGCACCCGGCTTCACTGGGTGAGGTAACTCGAGTACTCCAGTGCTCCCGTGGGTATAGACTCTAGAACAACCTCGTTCTAAAGGGGTTTGCTCCAAGTCCTCCTCTAAGTGTCTTTTTTCTTTAAAACTCCAACCGCGACATTCCCCATAGAAGTCAACGGCGGCTCGCGGCTGTGTTCTCACACTGCACGCGTCCCCCGTGGGTCCCCTGTGTCACTACCTTGGGTGGTTCCTTGAGGGCCAAGCACTTCTACAGGCTCTAGGCCTTGTGTCTAGCGCAGTCGTGGTTCTTATACCACTTTATTGGTATATGGTTTGGTACGCCCCTAGGGCTCAAACGTGTATTTGTGCTATTACTGTTGATAACTGACTTGTAACTTATGTACTTCAAACTCTAGCCTCATAAAGAGACTAGAGGGGTGTGTTTAAGACTAAATACATATATTTTAAATATATACCTGGTGTGGTCCTCTTTCATTTGGTCACTCAAGAGATTATAGACTGGTAAAACAAGCTGCTTTACATTCCTTCAAGACTTAGCCTGAAGGCTGCTCTCCATAGCTACAACTAGGATAGCTTTCAATAAAGGTTGTCTTTAACCTATCTCCAATAAGGGGTTGTTTGGACTGGTGCAAGGTGCCCACTATAATTAGTGGATAGCATATACCAGGCCAACTTCTCACACAGATCTGGGTTGAATCCACCATCATTCTTTAGCTCACTTCGCCACCTAAGTTCAGACCCAGCTAGATGCAAATCAGTCTTGACCCTGTGCCTACTTGGAACCGTCCAGCCCGTGCCTCATGGGAACAGTCAAGCCCGTCCTGCCAAGCCAGGTTTTCCCTGAATGGGAAACAAGCATCCTGGGACCGGTTTCTGAGTAACACCCTTCATCAGCCAGGCTAGCTTGAATCCAGTGGCAAATTGAGCAAGTGACCAACGTCTGGCCATACCCTGCCAACATAGAGCCAACAAAGCAAACACAAGGAGATGATGGATGGAGTGCTGAAACTTTACTAACACTCACCCCCAGTCACAGATCTGGGTTGAATCCATCATCATTCTTTAGCTCACTTCGCCACCTCAGTTCAGAGCCAGCTATATGCAAATCAGTCTTGACCCTGTGCCTACTTGGAACCGTCCAGCCCGTACTTCCAAGAATGGGCTTCCCTGAACCGGAAACAAGCATCCTGTGACCGTTTTTGGGTAACACCCTTCATCAGCCAGGCTAGCTTGAATCCAGTGGCAAAGTGAGCAAGGGAACCCACGTCTGGGCATACCCTGCCACTTACCCCAGTCACAGAACTTGGTTGAATCCATTATCATTGTTTAGCTCACTTCGCCACCTCAGTTCAAACCCAGCTATATGCAAATCAGTCTAGACCCTATGCCTCATGCGAACAATTCAGCCCGAATTACCAAGCCAGGGCTTCCCTGAACAGGAAACAAGCACCTGGGACCGGTTTCTGAGTAACACCTTTCATCAGCCAGGCTAGCTTGAATCCAGCGGCAAAATGAGCAAGGGACCCACGTCTGGGCATACCCTGCCAACTTAGGACAAACAAAGCAACCACAAGGAGATTCTGGATGGAGTGCTGAAACTTTTCAGACTATCACCCCCAGTCACAGATCTGGGTTGAATCCATCATCATTCTTTAGCTCACTTCACCACCTCAGTTCAGACCCAGCTATATGCAAATCAGTCTTGACCCTGTGCCTCATGGGAACAGTCCAGCCCATACTGCCAAACCAGGACTTCCCTGAACGGGAAACAAGCATCCTGGGACTGGTTTCTGAGTAACACCCTTCATCAGCCAGGCTAGCTTGAATCCAGTGGCAAAGTGAGCAAGGGACCCACCTCTGGGCATACCCTGTCAACTTAGGACGAACATAGCAAACACAAGGAGATGATGGACGGAGTGCTGAAACTTTTCAGACACTCACCCCCAGTCACAGATCTGAGTAGAATCCATCATCATTCTTCAGCTCACTTCGCCACCTCAGTTCAGAGCCAGCTATATGCAAATCAGTCTTGACCCTGTGCCTCCTGGGTACCGTCCAGCCCGTACTGCCCAGTCTGGTCTTCTCTGAACCGCAAACAAGCATCCTGTGACCGGTTTTTGGGTAACACTCTTCATCAGCCAGGCTAGCTTGAATCCAGTGGCAAAGTGAGTAAGGGACCCACGTCTGGGCATTCCCTGCCACCTTAGTGCGAACAAAGCAAACACAAGGAAATGATGGACGGACTGCTGAAACTTTTCAGACACTCACCCCCAGTCACAGATCTGAGTAGAATCCATAATCATTCTTTAGCTCACTTCACCACCTCAGTTCAGACCCAGCTTTATGCAAATCAGTCTTGACCCTGTGCCTCATGGGAACAGTCCAGCCCGAACCACTAAGCCAGGTCTTCCCTGAACCGGAAACAAGCATCCTTTGACCAGTTTCTGGGTAACACCCTTCATCAGCCAGGCTAGCTTGAATCCAGTGGCAAAGTGAGGAAGGGACCCACATCTGGGCATAACCTGCCAACTTTGGGCGAACAAAGCAAACACAAGGAGATAATGGACGGAGTGCTAAAACTTTTCAGACACTCACCCTCAGTCACAGATCTGGGTTGAATCCATAATCATTCTTTAGCTCACTTCACCACCTCAGTTCAGACCCAGCTTTATGCAAATCAGTCTTGACCCTGTGCTTCATGGGAACAGTCAAGCCCGTCCTGCCAAGAAAGGTTTTCACTGAACGGGAAACAAGCATCCTGGGACTGGTTTCTGAGTAACACCCTTCATCAGCCAGGCTAGCTTGAATCCAGTGTCAAAGTGAGTAAGGGACCCACATCTGGGCATACCCTGCCACCTTAGTGCGAACAAAGCAAACACAAGGAAATGATGGATGAAGTGCTGAAACCTTTCAGTCACTTACCCCCAGTCACAGATCTTGGTTGAATCCATTATCGTTCTTTAGCTCACTTCGCCACCTCAGTTCAGACCTAGCTATATGCAAATCACTCTTGACCCTGTGCCTCATGGGAACAGTCCAGCCCGAACCACTAAGCCAGGTCTTCCCTGAACCGGAAACAAGCATCCTTTGACCAGTTTCTGGGTAACACCCTTCATCAGCCAGGCTAGCTTGAATCCAGTGGCAAAGTGAGGAAGGGACCCACATCTGGGCATACCCTTCCAACTTTGGGCGAACAAAGCAAACACAAGGAGATAATGGACGGAGTGCTAAAACTTTTCAGACACTCACCCTCAGTCACAGATCTGGGTTGAATCCATAATCATTCTTTAGCTCACTTCACCACCTCAGTTCAGACCCAGCTTTATGCAAATCAGTCTTGACCCTGTGCCTCATGGGAACAGTCAAGCCCGTCCTGCCAAGAAAGGTTTTCACTGAACGGGAAACAAGCATCCTGGGACTGGTTTCTGAGTAACACCCTTCATCAGCCAGGCTAGCTTGAATCCAGTGTCAAAGTGAGTAAGGGACCCACGTCTGGGCATACCCTGCCACCTTAATGCGAACAAAGCAAACACAAGGAAATGATGGATGAAGTGCTGAAACTTTTCAGTCACTTACCCCCAGTCACAGATCTTGGTTGAATCCATTATCATTCTTTAGCTCACTTCGCCACCTCAGTTCAGACCTAGCTATATGCAAATCACTCTTGACCCTGTGCCTCATGGGAACAATCCAGCCTGAACCGCCAAGCCAGGTCTTCCCTGAACCGGAAACAAGCATCCTGGGACCGGTTTCTGAGTAACACCCTTCATCAGCCAGGCTAGCTTGAATCCAGTGGCAAAGTGAGCAAAGGACCCACGTCGGGGCATACCCTGCCAAATTAGGGCAAACAAATCAACCACAAGGAGATGGTGGACGGAGTGCAGAGCTTTTCAGACTATCACTCCCAGTCACTGATCTGGGTTGAATCCATCATCATTCTTTAGCTCACTTCACCACCTAAGTTCAGACCCAGCTAGATGCAAATCGGTCTTGACCCTGTGCCTCATGGGAACAGTCAAGCCCGTCCTGCCAAGCCAGGTCTTCCCTGACCGGGAAACAAGCATCCTGGGACTGGTTGCTGAGTAACACCCTTCATCAGCCATGCTAACTTGAAACCAGTGGCAAAGTGAGCAAGGGACCCACATCTGGGCATAACCTGCCAACTTAGGACGAACAAAGCAAACACAAGGAGATGATGGACGGACTGCTGAAACTTTTCAGACACTCACCCCCAGTCACAGATCTGAGTAGAATCCATAATCATTCTTTAGCTCACTTCACCACCTCAGTTCAGACCCAGCTTTATGCAAATCAGTCTTGACCCTGTGCCTCATGGGAACAGTCCAGCCCGAACCACTAACCCAGGTCTTCCCTGAACCGGAAACAAGCATCCTTTGACCAGTTTCTGGGTAACACCCTTCATCAGCCAGGCTAGCTTGAATACAGTGGGAAAGTGAGCAAGGGACCCACGTCTGTGCATATCCTGCCAACTTAGGGCAAACAAAGCAAACACAAGGAGATGATGGAGGGAATGCTGAAACTTTTCAGACACTGACCCCCAGTCACAGATCTGGGTTGAATCCATCATCATTCTTTAGCTCACTTCACCACCTCAGTTCAGACCCAGCTTTATGCAAATCAGTCTTGACCCTGTGCCTCATGGGAACAGTCCAGCCCGAACCGCTAAGCCAGGTCTTCCCTGAACCGGAAACAAGCATCCATTGACCAGTTTCAGGGTAACACCCTTCATCAGCCAGGCTAGCTTGAATCCAGTGGCAAAGTGAGCAAGGGACCCACATCTGGGCATACCCTGCCAACTTTGGGCGAACAAAGCAAACACAAGGAGATAATGGACGGAGTGCTGAAACTTTTCAGACACTCACCCTCAGTCACAGATCTGGGTTGAATCCATAATCATTCTTTAGCTCACTTCTCCACCTCAGTTCAGACCCAGCTATATGCAAATCAGTCTTGACCCTGTGCCTCCTGGGAACCGTCCAGCCTGAACTGCCAAGCCAGGTCTTCGCTGAACCGGAAACAAGCATCCTGGGACTGGTTTCTGATTAACACCCTTCATCAGCCAGGCTAGCTTGAATCCAGCGGCAAAGTGAGCAAGGGACCCACGTCTGGGCATACCCTGCCAAGTTAGGGTGAACAAAGCAAACACAAGGAAATGATGGATGGAGTGCTGAAACTTTTCAGACACTCACCCCCAGTCACAGATCTTGGTTGAATCCATCATCATTCTTTAACTCACTTCGCCACCTCAGTTCAGACCCAGTTATATGCAAATTAGTCTTGACCCTGTGCCTCATGGGACCAATTCAGCCCGAACTGCCAAGCCAGGTCTTCCCTGAACTGCAAACAAGCATCCTGGGACTGGTTTCTGATTAACACCCTTCATCAGCCAGGCTAGCTTGAATCCAGTGGCAAAGTGAGCAAGGGACCCACGTCTGGGCATACCCTGCCAACTTAGAGCAAACAAAGCAACCACAAGGAGATACTGGACGGAATGCTGAACCTTTTCAGCCTATCACCCCCAGTGACAGATCTGGGTTGAATCCATCATCATTCTTTAGCTCACTTCGCCTCCTCAGTTCAGACCAAGCTATATTCAAATCAGTCTTGACCCTGTGACTCAGGGGAACAGTCCAGCCCGAACTGCCAAGCCAGGTCTTCTCTGAACCGGAAACAAGTATCCTTCTACCGATTCCTGGGTAACACCCTTCATCAGCCAGGCTAGCTTGAATCCAGTGGCAAAGTGAGCAAGGGACCCACGTCTGGGCATACCCTGCCAACTTAGGGCGAACAAAGCAAACACAAGGAGATGATGGACGGAGTGCTGAAAGTTTTCAGACACTCACCCCCAGTCACATTTCTGAGTAGAATCCATCATCATTCTTTAGCTCACTTCGCCACCTCAGTTCAGACCCAGCTATATGCAAATCAGCCTTGACCCTGTGCCTCCTGGGAACAGTCCAGCCCAAACCGCCAAGCCAGGTCTTCGCTGAACCGGAAACAAGCATCCTGGGACTGGTTTCTGATTAACACCCTTCATCAGCCAGGCTAGCTTGAATCCAGCGGCAAAGTGAGCAAGGGACCCACGTCTGGGCATACCCTGCCAACTTAGGTCGAACAAAGCAAACACAAGGAAATGATGGATGGAGTGCTGAAACTTTTCAGACACTCACCCCCAGTCACAGATCTTGGTTGAATCCATCATCATTCTTTAACTCACTTCGCCACCTCAGTTCAGACCCAGTTATATGCAAATCAGTCTTGACCCTGTGCCTCATGGGACCAATTCAGCCCGAACTGCCAAGCCAGGTCTTCCCTGAACCGCAAACAAGTATCCTGGGACTGGTTTCTGATTAACACCCTTCATCAGCCAGGGTAGCTTGAATCCAGTGGCAAAGTGAGCAAGGGACCCACGTCTGGGCATACCCTGCCAACTTAGAGCAAACAAAGCAACCACAAGGAGATACTGGACGGAATGCTGAACCTTTTCAGCCTATCACCCCCAGTGACAGATCTGGGTTGAATCCATCATCATTCTTTAGCTCACTTCGCCACCTCAGTTCAGACCAAGCTATATGCAAATCAGTCTTGACCCTGTGACTCAGGGGAACAGTCCAGCCCGAACCACCAAGCCAGGTCTTCTCTGAACCGGAAACAAGTATCCTGCGACCGATTCCTGGGTAACACCCTTCATCAGCCAGGCTAGCTTGAATCCAGTGGCAAAGTGAGCAAGGGACCCACGTCTGGGCATACCCTGCCAACTTAGGGCGAACAAAGCAAACACAAGTAGATGATGGACGGAGCGCTGAAAGTTTTCAGACACTCACCCCCAGTCACATTTCTGAGTAGAATCCATAATCATTCTTTAGCTCACTTCGCCACCTCAGTTCAGACCCAGCTATATGCAAATCAGCCTTGACCCTGTGACTCATGGGAACAGTCCAGCCCAAACCGCTAAGCCAGGTCTTCCCTGAACCGGAAACAAGCATCCTGAGACCAGTTTCTGGGTAACACCCTTCATCAGCCAGGCTAGCTTGAATCCAGTGGCAAAGTGAGCAAGGGACCCACGTCTGGGCATACCCTGCCAACTTTGGGCGAACAAAGCAAACACAAGGAGATAATGGACTGAGTGCTGAAACTTTTCAGACACTCACCCTCAGTCACAGATCTGGGTTGAATCCATAATAATTCTTTAGCTCACTTGGCCACCTCAGTTCAGACCCAGCTATATGCAAATCAGTCTTGACCCTGTGCCTCCTGGGAACCGTCCAGCCCAAACTGCAAAGCCAGGTCTTCCCTGAACCGGAAACAAGCATCCTGGGATCGTTTCTGGGTAACATCCTTCCTCAGCCAGGCTAGCTTGAATCCAGTGGCAAAGTGAGCAAGTGACCCACGTCTGGGCATACCCTGCCAACTTAGGGCCAACAAAGCAAACATTAGGAAATGATGGACGGAGTGCTGAAACTTTTCTGACACTCACCCCCAGTCACAGATCTGGGTTGAATCCATCATCATTCTTTAGCTCATTTTGCCACCTCAGTTCAGAGCCAGCTGTATGCAAATCAGTCTTGACCCTGTGTCTTCTGGGAACCGTCCAGCTCGAACTGCCAAGCCAGGTCTTCCCTGAACCGGAAACACTCATCCTGTGACCAGTTTCTGGGTAACACCCTTCATCAGCCAGGCTAGCTTGAATCCAGTGGTAAAGTGAGCAAGGGACCCACGTCTGGGCATACCCTGCCAACTTTGGGCGAACAAAGCAAACACAAGGAGATAATGGACGGAGTGCTGAAACTTTTCAGACACTCACCCTCAGTCACAGATCTGGGTTGAATCCATAATCATTCTTTAGCTCACTTCGCCACCTCAGTTCAGACCCAGCTATATGCAAATCGGTCTTGACCCTGTGCCTCCTGGGAACCGTCCAGCCTGAACTGCCAAGCCAGGTCTTCGCTGAACCCGAAACAAGCATCCTGGGACTGGTTTCTGATTAACACCCTTCATCAGCCAGGCTAGCTTGAATCCAGCGGCAAAGTGAGCAAGGGACCCACGTCTGGGCATACCCTGCCAACTTAGGGTGAACAAAGCAAACACAAGGAAATGATGGATGGAGTGCTGAAACTTTTCAGACACTCACCCCCAGTCACAGATCTTGGTTGAATCCATCATCATTCTTTAACTCACTTCGCCACCTCAGTTCAGACCCAGTTATATGCAAATCAGTCTTGACCCTGTGCCTCATGGGACCAATTCAGCCCGAACTGCCAAGCCAGGTCTTCCCTGAACCGCAAACAAGCATCCTGGGACTGGTCTCTGATTAACACCCTTCATCAGCCAGGCTAGCTTGAATCCAGTGGCAAAGTGAGCAAGGGACCCACGTCTGGGCATACCCTGCCAACTTAGAGCAAACAAAGCAACCACAAGGAGATACTGGACGGAATGCTGAACCTTTTCAGCCTATCACCCCCAGTGACAGATCTGGGTTGAATCCATCATCATTCTTTAGCTCACTTCGCCACCTCAGTTCAGACCAAGCTATATGCAAATCAGTCTTGAACCTGTGACTCAGGGGAACAGTCCAGCCCGAACTGCCAAGCCAGGTCTTCTCTGAACCGGAAACAAGTATCCTTCGACCGATTCCTGGGTAACACCCTTCATCAGCCAGGCTAGCTTGAATCCAGTGGCAAAGTGAGCAAGGGACCCACGTCTGGGCATACCCTGCCAACTTAGGGCGAACAAAGCAAACACAAGGAGATGATGGACGGAGTGCTGAAAGTTTTCAGACACTCACCCCCAGTCACATTTCTGAGTAGAATCCATCATCATTCTTTAGCTCACTTCGCCACCTCAGTTCAGACCCAGCTATATGCAAATCAGCCTTGACCCTGTGCCTCCTGGGAACAGTCCAGCCCAAACCACCAAGCCAGGTCTTCGCTGAACCGGAAACAAGCATCCTGGGACTGGTTTCTGATTAACACCCTTCATCAGCCAGGCTAGCTTGAATCCAGCGGCAAAGTGAGCAAGGGACCCACGTCTGGGCATACCCTGCCAACTTAGGGCGAACAAAGCAAACATAAGGAAATGATGGATGGAGTGCTGAAACTTTTCAGACACTCACCCCCAGTCACAGATCTTGGTTGAATCCATCATCATTCTTTAACTCACTTCGCCACCTCAGTTCAGACCCAGTTATATGCAAATCAGTCTTGACCCTGTGCCTCATGGGACCAATTCAGCCCGAACTGCCAAGCCAGGTCTTCCCTGAACCGCAAACAAGTATCCTTGGACTGGTTTCTGATTAACACCCTTCATCAGCCAGGCTAGCTTGAATCCAGTGGCAAAGTGAGCAAGGGACCCACGCCTGGGCATACCCTGCCAACTTAGAGCAAACAAAGCAACCACAAGGAGATACTGGACGGAATGCTGAACCTTTTCAGCCTACCACCCCCAGTGACAGATCTGGGTTGAATCCATCATCATTCTTTAGCTCACTTCGCCACCTCAGTTCAGACCAAGCTATATGCAAATCAGTCTTGACCCTGTGAGTCAGGGGAACAGTCCAGCCCGAACCACCAAGCCAGGTCTTCTCTGAACCGGAAACAAGTATCCTGCGACCGATTCCTGGGTAACACCCTTCATCAGCCAGGCTAGCTTGAATCCAGTGGCAAAGTGAGCAAGGGACCCACGTCTGGGCATACCCTGCCAACTTAGGGCGAACAAAGCAAACACAAGGAGATGATGGACGGAGCGCTGAAAGTTTTCAGACACTCACCCCCAGTCACACTTCTGAGTAGAATCCATAATCATTCTTTAGCTCACTTCGCCACCTCAGTTCAGACCCAGCTATATGCAAATCAGCCTTGACCCTGTGCCTCATGGGAACAGTCCAGCCCAAACCGCTAAGCCAGGTCTTCCCTGAACCGGAAACAAGCATCCTGAGACCAGTTTCTGGGTAACACCCTTCATCAGCCAGGCTAGCTTGAATCCAGTGGCAAAGTGAGCAAGGGACACACGTCTGGGCATACCCTGCCAACTTTGAGCGAACAAAGCAAACACAAGGAGATAATGGACTGAGTGCTGAAACTTTTCAGACACTCACCCTCAGTCACAGATCTGGGTTGAATCCATAATAATTCTTTAGCTCACTTAGCCACCTCAGTTCAGACCCAGCTATATGCAAATCAGTCTTGACCCTGTGCCTCATGGGAACAGTCCAGCCCGAACCACTAACCCAGGTCTTCCCTGAACCGGAAACAAGCATCCTTTGACCAGTTTCTGGGTAACATCCTTCATCAGCCAGGCTAGCTTGAATCCAGTGGCAAAGTGAGCAAGTGACCCACGTCTGGGCATACCCTGCCAACTTAGGGCAAACAAAGCAAACATTAGGAAATGATGGACGGAGTGCTGAAACTTTTCTGACACTCACCCCCAGTCACAGATCTGGGTTGAATCCATCATCATTCTTTAGCTCATTTTGCCACCTCAGTTCAGAGCCAGCTGTATGCAAATCAGTCTTGACCCTGTGTCTTCTGGGAACCGTCCAGCTCGAACTGCCAAGCCAGGTCTTCCCTGAACCGGAAACACTCATCCTGTGACCAGTTTCTGGGTAACACCCTTCATCAGCCAGGCTAGCTTGAATCCAGTGGTAAAGTGAGCAAGGGACCCACGTCTGGGCATACCCTGCCAACTTAGGGCGAACAAAGCAAATACAAGGAAATGATGGATGGAGTTCTGAAACTTTTCAGACACTCACCCCCAGTCACAGATCTTGGTTGAATCCATCATCATTCTTTAGCTCACTTCGCCACCTCAGTTCAGACCAAGCTATATGCAAATCAGTCTTGACCCTGTGACTCAGGGGAACAGTCCAGCCCGAACTGCCAAGCCAGGTCTTCTCTGAACCGGAAACAAGTATCCTTGGACCGATTCCTGGGTAACACCCTTCATCAGCCAGGCTAGCTTGAATACACTGGCAAAGTGAGCAAGGGACCCACGTCTGGGTATACCCTGCCAACTTAGGGCGAACAAAGCAAACACAAGGAGATGATGGACGGAGTACTGAAACTTTTCAGACACTCACCCCCAGTCACAGATCTGAGTAGAATCCATCATCATTCTTTAGCTCACTTCGCCAGCTCAGTTCAGACCAAGCTATATGCAAATCAGTCTTGACCCTGTGACTCAGGGGAACAGTCCAGCCCGAACTGCCAAGCCAGATCTTCTCTGAACCAGAAACAAGCATCCTGGGACTGGTTTCTGGGTAACACAGTTCATCAACCAGGCTAGCTTGAATCCAGTGGCAAAGTGAGCAAGGGACCCACGTCTGGCCATACCCTGCCAACTTAGGACAAACAAGGCAAACACAAGGAGATTATGGATGGAGTGGTGAAACTTTTCAGACACTCACAGCCAGTCACAGATCTCGGTTGAATCCATCATCTTTCTTTAGCTCACTTCGTAACCTCAGTTCAGACTCAGCTATATGCAAATCAGTCTTGACCCTGTGCCTCATGGGAACAGTCCAGCCCGAACCACTAACCCAGGTCTTCCCTGAACCGGAAACAAGCATCCTTTGACCAGTTTCTGGGTAACATCCTTCATCAGCCAGGCTAGCTTGAATCCAGTGGCAAAGTGAGCAAGTGACCCACGTCTGGGCATACCCTGCCAACTTAGGGCAAACAAAGCAAACATTAGGAAATGATGGACGGAGTGCTGAAACTTTTCTGACACTCACCCCCAGTCACAGATCTGGGTTGAATCCATCATCATTCTTTAGCTCATTTTGCCACCTCAGTTCAGAGCCAGCTGTATGCAAATCAGTATTGACCCTGTGTCTTCTGGGAACCGTCCAGCTCGAACTGCCAAGCCAGGTCTTCCCTGAACCGGAAACACTCATCCTGTGACCAGTTTCTGGGTAACACCCTTCATCAGCCAGGCTAGCTTGAATCCAGTGGTAAAGTGAGCAAGGGACCCACGTCTGGGCATACCCTGCCAACTTAGGGCGAACAAAGCAAATACAAGGAAATGATGGATGGAGTTCTGAAACTTTTCAGACACTCACCCCCAGTCACAGATCTTGGTTGAATCCATCATTATTCTTTAGCTCACTTCGCCACCTCAGTTCAGACCAAGCTATATGCAAATCAGTCTTGACCCTGTGACTCAGGGGAACGGTCCAGCCCGAACTGCCAAGCCAGGTCTTCGCTGAACCGGAAACAAGCATCCTGGGACTGGTTTCTGATTAACACCCTTCATCAGCCAGGCTAGCTTGAATCCAGCGGCAAAGTGAGCAAGGGACCCACGTCTGGGCATACCCTGCCAACTTAGGGTGAACAAAGCAAACACAAGGAAATGATGGATGGAGTGCTGAAACTTTTCAGACACTCACCCCCAGTCACAGATCTTGGTTGAATCCATCATCATTCTTTAACTCACTTCGCCACCTCAGTTCAGAACCAGTTATATGCAAATTAGTCTTGACCCTGTGCCTCATGGGACCAATTCAGCCCGAACTGCCAAGCCAGGTCTTCCCTGAACTGCAAACAAGCATCCTGGGACTGGTTTCTGATTAACACCCTTCATCAGCCAGGCTAGCTTGAATCCAGTGGCAAAGTGAGCAAGGGACCCACGTCTGGGCATACCCTGCCAACTTAGAGCAAACAAAGCAACCACAAGGAGATACTGGACGGAATGCTGAACCTTTTCAGCCTATCACCCCCAGTGACAGATCTGGGTTGAATCCATCATCATTCTTTAGCTCACTTCGCCTCCTCAGTTCAGACCAAGCTATATTCAAATCAGTCTTGACCCTGTGACTCAGGGGAACAGTCCAGCCCGAACTGCCAAGCCAGGTCTTCTCTGAACCGGAAACAAGTATCCTTCTACCGATTCCTGGGTAACACCCTTCATCAGCCAGGCTAGCTTGAATCCAGTGGCAAAGTGAGCAAGGGACCCACGTCTGGGCATACCCTGCCAACTTAGGGCGAACAAAGCAAACACAAGGAGATGATGGACGGAGTGCTGAAAGTTTTCAGACACTCACCCCCAGTCACATTTCTGAGTAGAATCCATCATCATTCTTTAGCTCACTTCGCCACCTCAGTTCAGACCCAGCTATATGCAAATCAGCCTTGACCCTGTGCCTCCTGGGAACAGTCCAGCCCAAACCGCCAAGCCAGGTCTTCGCTGAACCGGAAACAAGCATCCTGGGACTGGTTTCTGATTAACACCCTTCATCAGCCAGGCTAGCTTGAATCCAGCGGCAAAGTGAGCAAGGGACCCACGTCTGGGCATACCCTGCCAACTTAGGGCGAACAAAGCAAACACAAGGAAATGATGGATGGAGTGCTGAAACTTTTCAGACACTCACTCCCAGTCACAGATCTTGGTTGAATCCATCATCATTCTTTAACTCACTTCGCCACCTCAGTTCAGACCCAGTTATATGCAAATCAGTCTTGACCCTGTGCCTCATGGGACCAATTCAGCCCGAACTGCCAAGCCAGGTCTTCCCTGAACCGCAAACAAGTATCCTGGGACTGGTTTCTGATTAACACCCTTCATCAGCCAGGGTAGCTTGAATCCAGTGGCAAAGTGAGCAAGGGACCCACGTCTGGGCATACCCTGCCAACTTAGAGCAAACAAAGCAACCACAAGGAGATACTGGACGGAATGCTGAACCTTTTCAGCCTATCACCCCCAGTGACAGATCTGGGTTGAATCCATCATCATTCTTTAGCTCACTTCGCCACCTCAGTTCAGACCAAGCTATATGCAAATCAGTCTTGACCCTGTGACTCAGGGGAACAGTCCAGCCCGAACCACCAAGCCAGGTCTTCTCTGAACCGGAAACAAGTATCCTGCGACCGATTCCTGGGTAACACCCTTCATCAGCCAGGCTAGCTTGAATACAGTGGCAAAGTGAGCAAGGGACCCACGTCTGGGCATACCCTGCCAACTTAGGGCGAACAAAGCAAACACAAGGAGATGATGGACGGAGCGCTGAAAGTTTTCAGACACTCACCCCCAGTCACATTTCTGAGTAGAATCCATAATCATTCTTTAGCTCACTTCGCCACCTCAGTTCAGACCCAGCTATATGCAAATCAGCCTTGACCCTGTGCCTCATGGGAACAGTCCAGCCCAAACCGCTAAGCCAGGTCTTCCCTGAACCGGAAACAAGCATCCTGAGACCAGTTTCTGGGTAACACCCTTCATCAGCCAGGCTAGCTTGAATCCAGTGGCAAAGTGAGCAAGGGACCCACGTCTGGGCATACCCTGCCACCTTTGGGCGAACAAAGCAAACACAAGGAGATAATGGACTGAGTGCTGAAACTTTTCAGACACTCACCCTCAGTCACAGATCTGGGTTGAATCCATAATAATTCTTTAGCTCACTTGGCCACCTCAGTTCAGACCCAGCTATATGCAAATCAGTCTTGACCCTGTGCCTCCTGGGAACCGTCCAGCCCAAACTGCAAAGCCAGGTCTTCCCTGAACCGGAAACAAGCATCCTGGGATCGTTTCTGGGTAACATCCTTCCTCAGCCAGGCTAGCTTGAATCCAGTGGCAAAGTGAGCAAGTGACCCACGTCTGGGCATACCCTGCCAACTTAGGGCCAACAAAGCAAACATTAGGAAATGATGGACGGAGTGCTGAAACTTTTCTGACACTCACCCCCAGTCACAGATCTGGGTTGAATCCATCATCATTCTTTATCTCATTTTGCCACCTCAGTTCAGAGCCAGCTGTATGCAAATCAGTCTTGACCCTGTGTCTTCTGGGAACCGTCCAGCTCGAACTGCCAAGCCAGGTCTTCCCTGAACCGGAAACACTCATCCTGTGACCAGTTTCTGGGTAACACCCTTCATCAGCCAGGCTAGCTTGAATCCAGTGGTAAAGTGAGCAAGGGACCCACGTCTGGGCATACCCTGCCAACTTAGGGCGAACAAAGCAAACACAAGGAGATGATGGACGGAGTGCTGAAAGTTTTCAGACACTCACCCCCAGTCACATTTCTGAGTAGAATCCATCATCATTCTTTAGCTCACTTCGCCACCTCAGTTCAGACCCAGCTATATGCAAATCAGCCTTGACCCTGTGCCTCCTGGGAACAGTCCAGCCCAAACCACCAAGCCAGGTCTTCGCTGAACCGGAAACAAGCATCCTGGGACTGGTTTCTGATTAACACCCTTCATCAGCCAGGCTAGCTTGAATCCAGCGGCAAAGTGAGCAAGGGACCCACGTCTGGGCATACCCTGCCAACTTAGGGCGAACAAAGCAAACACAAGGAAATGATGGATGGAGTGCTGAAACTTTTCAGACACTCACCCCCAGTCACAGATCTTGGTTGAATCCATCATCATTCTTTAACTCACTTCGCCACCTCAGTTCAGACCCAGTTATATGCAAATCAGTCTTGACCCTGTGCCTCATGGGACCAATTCAGCCCGAACTGCCAAGCCAGGTCTTCCCTGAACCGCAAACAAGTATCCTTGGACTGGTTTCTGATTAACACCCTTCATCAGCCAGGCTAGCTTGAATCCAGTGGCAAAGTGAGCAAGGGACCCACGTCTGGGCATACCCTGCCAACTTAGAGCAAACAAAGCAACCACAAGGAGATACTGGACGGAATGCTGAACCTTTTCAGCCTACCACCCCCAGTGACAGATCTGGGTTGAATCCATCATCATTCTTTAGCTCACTTCGCCACCTCAGTTCAGACCAAGCTATATGCAAATCAGTCTTGACCCTGTGAGTCAGGGGAACAGTCCAGCCCGAACCACCAAGCCAGGTCTTCTCTGAACCGGAAACAAGTATCCTGCGACCGATTCCTGGGTAACACCCTTCATCAGCCAGGCTAGCTTGAATCCAGTGGCAAAGTGAGCAAGGGACCCACGTCTGGGCATACCCTGCCAACTTAGGGCGAACAAAGCAAACACAAGGAGATGATGGACGGAGCGCTGAAAGTTTTCAGACACTCACCCCCAGTCACACTTCTGAGTAGAATCCATAATCATTCTTTAGCTCACTTCGCCACCTCAGTTCAGACCCAGCTATATGCAAATCAGCCTTGACCCTGTGCCTCATGGGAACAGTCCAGCCCAAACCGCTAAGCCAGGTCTTCCCTGAACCGGAAACAAGCATCCTGAGACCAGTTTCTGGGTAACACCCTTCATCAGCCAGGCTAGCTTGAATCCAGTGGCAAAGTGAGCAAGGGACACACGTCTGGGCATACCCTGCCAACTTTGAGCGAACAAAGCAAACACAAGGAGATAATGGACTGAGTGCTGAAACTTTTCAGACACTCACCCTCAGTCACAGATCTGGGTTGAATCCATAATAATTCTTTAGCTCACTTAGCCACCTCAGTTCAGACCCAGCTATATGCAAATCAGTCTTGACCCTGTGCCTCATGGGAACAGTCCAGCCCGAACCACTAACCCAGGTCTTCCCTGAACCGGAAACAAGAATCCTTTGACCAGTTTCTGGGTAACATCCTTCATCAGCCAGGCTAGCTTGAATCCAGTGGCAAAGTGAGCAAGTGACCCACGTCTGGGCATACCCTGCCAACTTAGGGCAAACAAAGCAAACATTAGGAAATGATGGACGGAGTGCTGAAACTTTTCTGACACTCACCCCCAGTCACAGATCTGGGTTGAATCCATCATCATTCTTTAGCTCATTTTGCCACCTCAGTTCAGAGCCAGCTGTATGCAAATCAGTCTTGACCCTGTGTCTTCTGGGAACCGTCCAGCTCGAACTGCCAAGCCAGGTCTTCCCTGAACCGGAAACACTCATCCTGTGACCAGTTTCTGGGTAACACCCTTCATCAGCCAGGCTAGCTTGAATCCAGTGGTAAAGTGAGCAAGGGACCCACGTCTGGGCATACCCTGCCAACTTAGGGCGAACAAAGCAAATACAAGGAAATGATGGATGGAGTTCTGAAACTTTTCAGACACTCACCCCCAGTCACAGATCTTGGTTGAATCCATCATCATTCTTTAGCTCACTTCGCCACCTCAGTTCAGACCAAGCTATATGCAAATCAGTCTTGACCCTGTGACTCAGGGGAACAGTCCAGCCCGAACTGCCAAGCCAGGTCTTCTCTGAACCGGAAACAAGTATCCTTGGACCGATTCCTGGGTAACACCCTTCATCAGCCAGGCTAGCTTGAATACACTGGCAAAGTGAGCAAGGGACCCACGTCTGGGCATACCCTGCCAACTTAGGGCGAACAAAGCAAACACAAGGAGATGATGGACGGAGTACTGAAACTTTTCAGACACTCACCCCCAGTCACAGATCTGAGTAGAATCCATCATCATTCTTTAGCTCACTTCGCCAGCTCAGTTCAGACCAAGCTATATGCAAATCAGTCTTGACCCTGTGACTCAGGGGAACAGTCCAGCCCGAACTGCCAAGCCAGATCTTCTCTGAACCAGAAACAAGCATCCTGGGACTGGTTTCTGGGTAACACAGTTCATCAACCAGGCTAGCTTGAATCCAGTGGCAAAGTGAGCAAGGGACCCACGTCTGGCCATACCCTGCCAACTTAGGACAAACAAGGCAAACACAAGGAGATTATGGATGGAGTGGTGAAACTTTTCAGACACTCACAGCCAGTCACAGATCTCGGTTGAATCCATCATCTTTCTTTAGCTCACTTCGTAACCTCAGTTCAGACTCAGCTATATGCAAATCAGTCTTGACCCTGTGCCTCATGGGAACAGTCCAGCCCGAACCACTAACCCAGGTCTTCCCTGAACCGGAAACAAGCATCCTTTGACCAGTTTCTGGGTAACATCCTTCATCAGCCAGGCTAGCTTGAATCCAGTGGCAAAGTGAGCAAGTGACCCACGTCTGGGCATACCCTGCCAACTTAGGGCAAACAAAGCAAACATTAGGAAATGATGGACGGAGTGCTGAAACTTTTCTGACACTCACCCCCAGTCACAGATCTGGGTTGAATCCATCATCATTCTTTAGCTCATTTTGCCACCTCAGTTCAGAGCCAGCTGTATGCAAATCAGTATTGACCCTGTGTCTTCTGGGAACCGTCCAGCTCGAACTGCCAAGCCAGGTCTTCCCTGAACCGGAAACACTCATCCTGTGACCAGTTTCTGGGTAACACCCTTCATCAGCCAGGCTAGCTTGAATCCAGTGGTAAAGTGAGCAAGGGACCCACGTCTGGGCATACCCTGCCAACTTAGGGCGAACAAAGCAAATACAAGGAAATGATGGATGGAGTTCTGAAACTTTTCAGACACTCACCCCCAGTCACAGATCTTGGTTGAATCCATCATTATTCTTTAGCTCACTTCGCCACCTCAGTTCAGACCAAGCTATATGCAAATCAGTCTTGACCCTGTGACTCAGGGGAACGGTCCAGCCCGAACTGCCAAGCCAGGTCTTCGCTGAACCGGAAACAAGCATCCTGGGACTGGTTTCTGATTAACACCCTTCATCAGCCAGGCTAGCTTGAATCCAGCGGCAAAGTGAGCAAGGGACCCACGTCTGGGCATACCCTGCCAACTTAGGGTGAACAAAGCAAACACAAGGAAATGATGGATGGAGTGCTGAAACTTTTCAGACACTCACCCCCAGTCACAGATCTTGGTTGAATCCATCATCATTCTTTAACTCACTTCGCCACCTCAGTTCAGACCCAGTTATATGCAAATTAGTCTTGACCCTGTGCCTCATGGGACCAATTCAGCCCGAACTGCCAAGCCAGGTCTTCCCTGAACTGCAAACAAGCATCCTGGGACTGGTTTCTGATTAACACCCTTCATCAGCCAGGCTAGCTTGAATCCAGTGGCAAAGTGAGCAAGGGACCCACGTCTGGGCATACCCTGCCAACTTAGAGCAAACAAAGCAACCACAAGGAGATACTGGACGGAATGCTGAACCTTTCAGCCTATCACCCCCAGTGACAGATCTGGGTTGAATCCATCATCATTCTTTAGCTCACTTCGCCTCCTCAGTTCAGACCAAGCTATATTCAAATCAGTCTTGACCCTGTGACTCAGGGGAACAGTCCAGCCCGAACTGCCAAGCCAGGTCTTCTCTGAACCGGAAACAAGTATCCTTCTACCGATTCCTGGGTAACACCCTTCATCAGCCAGGCTAGCTTGAATCCAGTGGCAAAGTGAGCAAGGGACCCACGTCTGGGCATACCCTGCCAACTTAGGGCGAACAAAGCAAACACAAGGAGATGATGGACGGAGTGCTGAAAGTTTTCAGACACTCACCCCCAGTCACATTTCTGAGTAGAATCCATCATCATTCTTTAGCTCACTTCGCCACCTCAGTTCAGACCCAGCTATATGCAAATCAGCCTTGACCCTGTGCCTCCTGGGAACAGTCCAGCCCAAACCGCCAAGCCAGGTCTTCGCTGAACCGGAAACAAGCATCCTGGGACTGGTTTCTGATTAACACCCTTCATCAGCCAGGCTAGCTTGAATCCAGCGGCAAAGTGAGCAAGGGACCCACGTCTGGGCATACCCTGCCAACTTAGGGCGAACAAAGCAAACACAAGGAAATGATGGATGGAGTGCTGAAACTTTTCAGACACTCACTCCCAGTCACAGATCTTGGTTGAATCCATCATCATTCTTTAACTCACTTCGCCACCTCAGTTCAGACCCAGTTATATGCAAATCAGTCTTGACCCTGAGCCTCATGGGACCAATTCAGCCCGAACTGCCAAGCCAGGTCTTCCCTGAACCGCAAACAAGTATCCTGGGACTGGTTTCTGATTAACACCCTTCATCAGCCAGGGTAGCTTGAATCCAGTGGCAAAGTGAGCAAGGGACCCACGTCTGGGCATACCCTGCCAACTTAGAGCAAACAAAGCAACCACAAGGAGATACTGGACGGAATGCTGAACCTTTTCAGCCTATCACCCCCAGTGACAGATCTGGGTTGAATCCATCATCATTCTTTAGCTCACTTCGCCACCTCAGTTCAGACCAAGCTATATGCAAATCAGTCTTGACCCTGTGACTCAGGGGAACAGTCCAGCCCGAACCACCAAGCCAGGTCTTCTCTGAACCGGAAACAAGTATCCTGCGACCGATTCCTGGGTAACACCCTTCATCAGCCAGGCTAGCTTGAATACAGTGGCAAAGTGAGCAAGGGACCCACGTCTGGGCATACCCTGCCAACTTAGGGCGAACAAAGCAAACACAAGGAGATGATGGACGGAGCGCTGAAAGTTTTCAGACACTCACCCCCAGTCACATTTCTGAGTAGAATCCATAATCATTCTTTAGCTCACTTCGCCACCTCAGTTCAGACCCAGCTATATGCAAATCAGCCTTGACCCTGTGCCTCATGGGAACAGTCCAGCCCAAACCGCTAAGCCAGGTCTTCCCTGAACCGGAAACAAGCATCCTGAGACCAGTTTCTGGGTAACACCCTTCATCAGCCAGGCTAGCTTGAATCCAGTGGCAAAGTGAGCAAGGGACCCACGTCTGGGCATACCCTGCCAACTTTGGGCGAACAAAGCAAACACAAGGAGATAATGGACTGAGTGCTGAAACTTTTCAGACACTCACCCTCAGTCACAGATCTGGGTTGAATCCATAATAATTCTTTAGCTCACTTGGCCACCTCAGTTCAGACCCAGCTATATGCAAATCAGTCTTGACCCTGTGCCTCCTGGGAACCGTCCAGCCCAAACTGCAAAGCCAGGTCTTCCCTGAACCGGAAACAAGCATCCTGGGATCGTTTCTGGGTAACATCCTTCCTCAGCCAGGCTAGCTTGAATCCAGTGGCAAAGTGAGCAAGTGACCCACGTCTGGGCATACCCTGCCAACTTAGGGCCAACAAAGCAAACATTAGGAAATGATGGACGGAGTGCTGAAACTTTTCTGACACTCACCCCCAGTCACAGATCTGGGTTGAATCCATCATCATTCTTTATCTCATTTTGCCACCTCAGTTCAGAGCCAGCTGTATGCAAATCAGTCTTGACCCTGTGTCTTCTGGGAACCGTCCAGCTCGAACTGCCAAGCCAGGTCTTCCCTGAACCGGAAACACTCATCCTGTGACCAGTTTCTGGGTAACACCCTTCATCAGCCAGGCTAGCTTGAATCCAGTGGTAAAGTGAGCAAGGGACCCACGTCTGGGCATACCCTGCCAACTTTGGGCGAACAAAGCAAACACAAGGAGATAATGGACGGAGTGCTGAAACTTTTCAGACACTCACCCTCAGTCACAGATCTGGGTTGAATCCATAATCATTCTTTAGCTCACTTCGCCACCTCAGTTCAGACCCAGCTATATGCAAATCAGTCTTGACCCTGTGCCTCCTGGGAACCGTCCAGCCTGAACTGCCAAGCCAGGTCTTCGCTGAACCCGAAACAAGCATCCTGGGACTGGTTTCTGATTAACACCCTTCATCAGCCAGGCTAGCTTGAATCCAGCGGCAAAGTGAGCAAGGGACCCACGTCTGGGCATACCCTGCCAACTTAGGGTGAACAAAGCAAACACAAGGAAATGATGGATGGAGTGCTGAAACTTTTCAGACACTCACCCCCAGTCACAGATCTTGGTTGAATCCATCATCATTCTTTAACTCACTTCGCCACCTCAGTTCAGACCCAGTTATATGCAAATCAGTCTTGACCCTGTGCCTCATGGGACCAATTCAGCCCGAACTGCCAAGCCAGGTCTTCCCTGAACCGCAAACAAGCATCCTGGGACTGGTCTCTGATTAACACCCTTCATCAGCCAGGCTAGCTTGAATCCAGTGGCAAAGTGAGCAAGGGACCCACGTCTGGGCATACCCTGCCAACTTAGAGCAAACAAAGCAACCACAAGGAGATACTGGACGGAATGCTGAACCTTTTCAGCCTATCACCCCCAGTGACAGATCTGGGTTGAATCCATCATCATTCTTTAGCTCACTTCGCCACCTCAGTTCAGACCAAGCTATATGCAAATCAGTCTTGAACCTGTGACTCAGGGGAACAGTCCAGCCCGAACTGCCAAGCCAGGTCTTCTCTGAACCGGAAACAAGTATCCTTCGACCGATTCCTGGGTAACACCCTTCATCAGCCAGGCTAGCTTGAATCCAGTGGCAAAGTGAGCAAGGGACCCACGTCTGGGCATACCCTGCCAACTTAGGGCGAACAAAGCAAACACAAGGAGATGATGGACGGAGTGCTGAAAGTTTTCAGACACTCACCCCCAGTCACATTTCTGAGTAGAATCCATCATCATTCTTTAGCTCACTTCGCCACCTCAGTTCAGACCCAGCTATATGCAAATCAGCCTTGACCCTGTGCCTCCTGGGAACAGTCCAGCCCAAACCACCAAGCCAGGTCTTCGCTGAACCGGAAACAAGCATCCTGGGACTGGTTTCTGATTAACACCCTTCATCAGCCAGGCTAGCTTGAATCCAGCGGCAAAGTGAGCAAGGCATCCACGTCTGGGCATACCCTGCCAACTTAGGGCGAACAAACCAAACACAAGGAAATGATGGATGGAGTGCTGAAACTTTTCAGACACTCACCCCCAGTCACAGATCTTGGTTGAATCCATCATCATTCTTTAACTCACTTCGCCACCTCAGTTCAGACCCAGTTATATGCAAATCAGTCTTGACCCTGTGCCTCATGGGACCAATTCAGCCCGAACTGCCAAGCCAGGTCTTCCCTGAACCGCAAACAAGTATCCTGGGACTGGTTTCTGATTAACACCCTTCATCAGCCAGGCTAGCTTGAATCCAGTGGCAAAGTGAGCAAGGGACCCACGTCTGGGCATACCCTGCCAACTTAGAGCAAACAAAGCAACCACAAGGAGATACTGGACGGAATGCTGAACCTTTTCAGCCTACCACCCCCAGTGACAGATCTGGGTTGAATCCATCATCATTCTTTAGCTCACTTCGCCACCTCAGTTCAGACCAAGCTATATGCAAATCAGTCTTGACCCTGTGAGTCAGGGGAACAGTCCAGCCCGAACCACCAAGCCAGGTCTTCTCTGAACCGGAAACAAGTATCCTGCGACCGATTCCTGGGTAACACCCTTCATCAGCCAGGCTAGCTTGAATCCAGTGGCAAAGTGAGCAAGGGACCCACGTCTGGGCATACCCTGCCAACTTAGGGCGAACAAAGCAAACACAAGGAGATGATGGACGGAGCGCTGAAAGTTTTCAGACACTCACCCCCAGTCACACTTCTGAGTAGAATCCATAATCATTCTTTAGCTCACTTCGCCACCTCAGTTCAGACCCAGCTATATGCAAATCAGCCTTGACCCTGTGCCTCATGGGAACAGTCCAGCCCAAACCGCTAAGCCAGGTCTTCCCTGAACCGGAAACAAGCATCCTGAGACCAGTTTCTGGGTAACACCCTTCATCAGCCAGGCTAGCTTGAATCCAGTGGCAAAGTGAGCAAGGGACACACGTCTGGGCATACCCTGCCAACTTTGGGCGAACAAAGCAAACACAAGGAGATAATGGACTGAGTGCTGAAACTTTTCAGACACTCACCCTCAGTCACAGATCTGGGTTGAATCCATAATAATTCTTTAGCTCACTTAGCCACCTCAGTTCAGACCCAGCTATATGCAAATCAGTCTTGACCCTGTGCCTCATGGGAACAGTCCAGCCCGAACCACTAACCCAGGTCTTCCCTGAACCGGAAACAAGCATCCTTTGACCAGTTTCTGGGTAACATCCTTCATCAGCCAGGCTAGCTTGAATCCAGTGGCAAAGTGAGCAAGTGACCCACGTCTGGGCATACCCTGCCAACTTAGGGCAAACAAAGCAAACATTAGGAAATGATGGACGGAGTGCTGAAACTTTTCTGACACTTACCCCCAGTCACAGATCTGGGTTGAATCCATCATCATTCTTTAGCTCATTTTGCCACCTCAGTTCAGAGCCAGCTGTATGCAAATCAGTCTTGACCCTGTGTCTTCTGGGAACCGTCCAGCTCGAACTGCCAAGCCAGGTCTTCCCTGAACCGGAAACACTCATCCTGTGACCAGTTTCTGGGTAACACCCTTCATCAGCCAGGCTAGCTTGAATCCAGTGGTAAAGTGAGCAAGGGACCCACGTCTGGGCATACCCTGCCAACTTAGGGCGAACAAAGCAAATACAAGGAAATGATGGATGGAGTTCTGAAACTTTTCAGACACTCACCCCCAGTCACAGATCTTGGTTGAATCCATCATCATTCTTTAGCTCACTTCGCCACCTCAGTTCAGACCAACTATATGCAAATCAGTCTTGACCCTGTGACTCAGGGGAACAGTCCAGCCCGAACTGCCAAGCCAGGTCTTCTCTGAACCGGAAACAAGTATCCTTGGACCGATTCCTGGGTAACACCCTTCATCAGCCAGGCTAGCTTGAATACACTGGCAAAGTGAGCAAGGGACCCACGTCTGGGCATACCCTGCCAACTTAGGGCGAACAAAGCAAACACAAGGAGATGATGGACGGAGTACTGAAACTTTTCAGACACTCACCCCCAGTCACAGATCTGAGTAGAATCCATCATCATTCTTTAGCTCACTTCGCCAGCTCAGTTCAGACCAAGCTATATGCAAATCAGTCTTGACCCTGTGACTCAGGGGAACAGTCCAGCCCGAACTGCCAAGCCAGATCTTCTCTGAACCAGAAACAAGCATCCTGGGACTGGTTTCTGGGTAACACAGTTCATCAACCAGGCTAGCTTGAATCCAGTGGCAAAGTGAGCAAGGGACCCACGTCTGGCCATACCCTGCCAACTTAGGACAAACAAGGCAAACACAAGGAGATTATGGATGGAGTGGTGAAACTTTTCAGACACTCACAGCCAGTCACAGATCTCGGTTGAATCCATCATCTTTCTTTAGCTCACTTCGTAACCTCAGTTCAGACTCAGCTATATGCAAATCAGTCTTGACCCTGTGCCTCATGGGAACAGTCCAGCCCGAACCACTAACCCAGGTCTTCCCTGAACCGGAAACAAGCATCCTTTGACCAGTTTCTGGGTAACATCCTTCATCAGCCAGGCTAGCTTGAATCCAGTGGCAAAGTGAGCAAGGGACCCACGTCTGGGCATACCCTGCCAACTTAGGGCAAACAAAGCAAACATTAGGAAATGATGGACGGAGTGCTGAAACTTTTCTGACACTCACCCCCAGTCACAGATCTGGGTTGAATCCATCATCATTCTTTAGCTCATTTTGCCACCTCAGTTCAGAGCCAGCTGTATGCAAATCAGTCTTGACCCTGTGTCTTCTGGGAACCGTCCAGCTCGAACTGCCAAGCCAGGTCTTCCCTGAACCGGAAACACTCATCCTGTGACCAGTTTCTGGGTAACACCCTTCATCAGCCAGGCTAGCTTGAATCCAGTGGTAAAGTGAGCAAGGGACCCACGTCTGGGCATACCCTGCCAACTTAGGGCGAACAAAGCAAATACAAGGAAATGATGGATGGAGTTCTGAAACTTTTCAGACACTCACCCCCAGTCACAGATCTTGGTTGAATCCATCATCATTCTTTAGCTCACTTCGCCACCTCAGTTCAGACCAAGCTATATGCAAATCAGTCTTGACCCTGTGACTCAGGGGAACAGTCCAGCCCGAACTGCCAAGCCAGGTCTTCTCTGAACCGGAAACAAGTATCCTTGGACCGATTCCTGGGTAACACCCTTCATCAGCCAGGCTAGCTTGAATACACTGGCAAAGTGAGCAAGGGACCCACGTCTGGGCATACCCTGCCAACTTAGGGCGAACAAAGCAAACACAAGGAGATGATGGACGGAGTACTGAAACTTTTCAGACACTCACCCCCAGTCACAGATCTGAGTAGAATCCATCATCATTCTTTAGCTCACTTCGCCAGCTCAGTTCAGACCAAGCTATATGCAAATCAGTCTTGACCCTGTGACTCAGGGGAACAGTCCAGCCCGAACTGCCAAGCCAGATCTTCTCTGAACCAGAAACAAGCATCCTGGGACTGGTTTCTGGGTAACACAGTTCATCAACCAGGCTAGCTTGAATCCAGTGGCAAAGTGAGCAAGGGACCCACGTCTGGCCATACCCTGCCAACTTAGGACAAACAAGGCAAACACAAGGAGATTATGGATGGAGTGGTGAAACTTTTCAGACACTCACAGCCAGTCACAGATCTCGGTTGAATCCATCATCTTTCTTTAGCTCACTTCGTAACCTCAGTTCAGACTCAGCTATATGCAAATCAGTCTTGACCCTGTGCCTCATGGGAACAGTCCAGCCCGAACTGCCAAGACAGGTCTTCCCCGAACGGGAAACAAGCATCCTGGGACCAGTTTCTGAGTAACACCCTTCATCAGACAGGCTAGCTTGAATCCAATGGCAAAGTGATCAAGGGACCCACGTCTGGGCATACTCTGCCAACGTAGGGCGAACAAAGCAAACACAAGGAGATGATGGACGGAGTGCTGAACCTTTTCAGACACTCACCCCCAGTCACAGATCTGGGTTGAATCCATCATCATTCTTTAGCTCACTTCACCACCTCAGTTCAGACCCAGCTATATGCAAATCAGTTTTGACCCTGTGCCTCATGGGAACAGTCTAGCCCGAACCGCCAAGCCAGGTCTTCCCTGAACCGGAAACAAGGATCCTGAGACCAGTTTCTGGGTAACACCCTTCATCAGCCAGGCTAGCTTCAATCCAGTGGCAAAGTGAGTAAGGGACCCACATCTGGGCATACCCTGCCAATTTCGGGCGAACAAAGCAAACACAAGGAGATAATGGACGGAGTGCTGAAACTTTTCAGATACTCACCCCCAGTCACAGATCTGGGTTGAATCCATAATCATTCTTTAGCTCACTTCGCCACCTCAGTTCAGACCCAGCTATATGCAAATCAGTCTTGACCCTGTGCCTCACGGGAACAGTCCAGCCCGAACTGCCAAGCCAGGTCTTCCCCGAACCGGAAACAAGCATCCTGGGACCAGTTTCTGAGTAACACCCTTCATCAGACAGGCTAGCTTGAATCCAATGGCAAAGTGATCAAGGGACCCACGTCTGGGCATACTCTGCCAACGTAGGGCGAACAAAGAAAACACAAGGAGATGATGGACGGAGTGCTGAACCTTTTCAGACACTCACCCCCAGTCACAGATCTGGGTTGAATCCATCATCATTCTTTAGCTCACTTCACCACCTCAGTTCAGTCCCAGCTATATGCAAATCAGTTTTGACCCTGTGCCTCATGGGAACAGTCCAGCCCGAACTGCCAAGCCAGGTCTTCCCTGAACCGGAAACAAGCATCCTGGGACCAGTTTCTGAGTAATACCCTTCATCAGCCAGGCTAGCTTGAATCCAGTGGCAAAGTGAACAAGGGACCCACGTCTCGGTATACCCTGCCAACTTAGGGTGAACAAAGCAAACACAAGGAGATGATGGACCGAGTGCTGAAACTTTTCAGACTATCACTCCCAGTCACAGATCTGGGTTGAATCCATCATCATTCTTTAGCTGGTTTCAACACCTCAGTTCAGACCAAGCTATATACAAATCAGTCTTGACCCTGTGCCTCATGGGAACAGTCCAGCCCGTACTGCCAAGACAGATCTTCCCTGAACGGGAAAGAAACATCCTGGGACTGATTTCTGAGCAACACCCTTCATCAGCCAGGCTAGCTTGATTCCAGTGGCAAAGTGAGCAAGGGACCCATGTGTGGGCATACCCTGCCAACTTAGGGCGAACAAAGCAAACACAAGGAAATGATGGACGGAGTGCTGAAACTTTTCAGACACTCACCCCCAGTCACAGATCTTGGTTGAATCCATCATCATTCTTTAGCTCTCTTCGCCACCTTAGTTCAGACCCAGCTATATGCAAATCTGTCTTGACCCTGTGCCTCATGGGAACAATCCAGCCCGAACTGCCAAGCCAGGTCTTCCCTGAACCGGAAACAAGCATCCTGGGACCGGTTTCTGAGTAATACCCTTCATCAGACAGGCTAGCTTGAATCCAGTGGCAAAGTGAGCAAGGGACCCACGTCTGGGCATACCCTGCCAACTCATTGCAGCATACCGCACAGTGATTTTCACACCTGGTGGTCATGTGAAGGTGAAGCACATTAATTTCTAGAAGGGTGTTACTATTTTCTTTTTACCATTGACACGGGGGTTTACATGTATTGGCACCGTGATGGGCACACCTGTAATCCCTGTGCCTTTTCTGTGATTTACACATTTACATGGTGATTGGCACACCAGGAGTGTGACAGAGATTTGTTATTTGAGGGTTATAGTTTAAGTTTTTTCTTTTTGTTTTTCTCTTTCCATATGGGGTGAGCACATCTGTAATTCTTCTGTTTTGACTGTGAGCTGCCCATATCTTCATAGTAATCTGGACACCTGACAACACTTGCTGCAATTACTGTAAAATAACGTTTAACATGTCCAGCACATCTTAACCTCCTCATTTCCTTTCTTACTAGGGTGACCCAGTCTTACCTCGAAAGCGATGGAAGCAAATCTTTGAATCGCATATCATTGCCTGGGGCGATAAATATTCTCGGCGGCCTGGAAACAAACTATTTTATTGCATAACTCAGGCGTTGCAGGCAGGAATGTCTATGATAGTCTTGACAAAGTGGACATTGGGGATTGTGAGGGGGAGTCTGACAATGTTTATGACATGTCAGTGATGATGTTGGAAAGACATTTTTGGTGCGTTTGAATGTAATGTTGGAAAGACACAAATTTTTCACGAGGGTGCAAGGAAAGCAGGAGAAGATTGGACGTTATGTCGCGACTTTGAAAACCTTAGCTCACACTTGTGACTCTGATCATTTATCTGATTCTTTGGTGAGGGATCAAATTGTTAAGTGCACTAAAATCCCAAGGTTCAGGAAAAGTTGCAATCAAAGAATCCCTGTCTGAGTGATGCGATATCTATTGTGGAAGCAATGGAGAACACCAGCATGAGGGTACGTGAAATGCATGATGACAAAGGAAAAGGTGATCCTCCAGGAGTGGACACACCTATTAGTGAAGTAAAAGGAAATATGATTGTTAGGATCAAAGAGAATGTCAGAAACAAAGAAGTCAGAGTGAAGAAAAAGCAAGTTCAAGATGATTCCAGAAGTGGAGGGATGAAATGTTTTTGGTGAGGAAGTGAGGGGCATTTTTCTAATAGCCCAGGGTGTTATGCCCGATTTGCAACTTGCAATAAGTATGGCAAAAAGTGGCATTGTGCACAAGTGTGCTGAGGATCCAATTCCAAACAGAGTGTGAATTGTGTAGATGAGGAAGAAAGTAAATTTGTGTTCAGTGTGAGTAATGGTTGATTGTTTGATGTTGATTCTATTGAAATGCCAGAGTGTTAGATTGTGGTTAATGCAAACAGTATGCCAGTATTGGCTGATTCTGGGTCCCCGTACACCATGATTTGGGATAAGAATTGGGATTTGTTATTTGGTGAGGAAAAAATAAATTTACATGACTCTGACATAAAGCCTGTTGGATATGGAGGAAATCAAATACACGTGTTAGGCTACTCTATGATGAGGATACAATTTGAATACCGTGAAACTAGGAGGAAGGTGTATGAAGGGGTTATAACCTGTTGAGTTGGAGACACCAGAGGGACATGGGGATAACTTTAAACCCCAATGCCAAGCAGAAGGTACTGGTAATGGTGGAGGAAGGACATTCAGAAGGCATATGCACAGAATTTCCAACAGTATTCAGTAATGAGTTGGGATTGTTGAGGAATTTTCAGCACAAGATTTTTTAAAGAGTGGTGCAGCACCATTTGTTTCCAAAGTAAGAAAAGATCCCCATATGACGCTAGCACTATTTGAACAACAGCTCATCAAATTAAAAAACAAGAGTGTGATTGAAGAAATGGTGTGTTCTGAGTGGTTGGCCCCAATAGTTGTGGCACCAAAGGATGGTGGGAAAGAGATACACATGTGTAAGGACTTAAGAGGGTTGAATAAGTATATATGGGTCAACAAACAACCACTGCCAAATATTTCAGAGACATTGGCACTGATCAAGGATGCTACATTTTTTGGTGTCATGGACCTATCTGCAGCTTATCATCAAGTTATGCTACATCCTCATTCCAGGTATCTCACTACTTTTGTGACCCCTCTGGGAGCGTTCCGCTTCATTTGCATGCTGTTTGGTTTTGCTTCTGCAGCGACATGTTATTAGAGGGTCATGAAAGGGTACTTGAGGGACTGGACAAAGTGTTTTTTTTAAGGACGATATATTGGTTAATGATGGTAGTATACAAGAACATGATGAGATTCTGCGGAGAGTGTTGAGGCATCTCCAGGAGGCAGGTTTGGTAGTCAAGAATGAAAAATGCAAATTTAGAGTACCAACTGTAACGTATTTAGGCAATACCATCTCTGGGGAGGGTAGTAGTCCTAAGTTGGATTTAGCAAGAAACATTGTGCAGACTCCCAAACCAGATAATAAAGACCAAGTGTGTTTATTCTTTGGGCTGGCTTAGTTTAGCTCAAAGTTCATCCAGAACTTTGCCAGCTTTTCCCAACCTTTGGGGAACTTACTAAAAAAGGGAAGTCAGTTTGAGTGGACTGAAGATTGTGTTCAGGCTTTTGGAGTAAAGCCTGAACACAATCTTCAAAGGATAAAGGATTGTATTACGAAATTGTCAACTTTGTGTTATTTTGATTCCAACAAAAAGACAATTTTGTCCATTGATGCTAGTGTTATGAGGGTGGGTGCCGTTCGGGCCCAGGATGTACAATGGTGAGCTCAAGGTTGTATCTTTTGCCTCTCGTTCTTCGAAGGGGGCAGAAGAGAGCTATTCTGTCATTGAACAAGAGGCATTGGCTGTGTATTGGACTATTTTGCATTTCAAATATTTTTTGTGGGGGTTACCCTTCAGGGTGAGGTCTGACCTAGGCCTCTCAATAGAATTTTCATTTGTAGGGACTTAAAGAATCTTTCTCCTAGGATCAAAATGTGGATGGAAGGGTTGTCCAACTACATTTTTAGGGTGGAATATATCCCTGGCTCTAAGAATAGTGGAGCTGCCTGTTTATCCAGGATGCCAGCCATAGAAGGAGTGAGCAATTCTGAAGTGGGGTTGGTGAATTGGGTGTGCGAATCAGTGCTAAAGGACAGTAGGTGGGAGGAGGCCACAGTGGATTCTGATTTGGAAATGTTTGCCCATGTAAGAACCTATTGGGCCATGTACATAGCCTATTTAGCGAGTCGCAATTTATTTGTGACTCCTAAATAGTTTTTGCGACTCGCTATTTGGAAGGGGCGTTCCCTTCCAAAAAGCGAGTCTCAAAACCATGTACAAATGTTTTGCGACCGCAATTGCACTCGCAAAACACTCGCAATTACCACCTACTTAAAGTAGGTGGTAATGCATTTGCAAATGGGAAGGGGTCCCCAGGGGACCACTTCCCCTTTGCAAATGCATGCGTAATTATTTTTTAAGGGCAGGCAGTGGTCCCAGGGACCACTGCCTGCCCTTAAAAAATGAAACGAAAACGTTTCATTTTTTTTTTTTAAATGCATCCTGTTCTCCTTTAAGGAAAACGGCTGCATTTTAAAACAAAAAGTGCTTGATTTAAAAGCAATCCCAGACATGGTGGTCTGCTGAGCCCAGCAGGCCACCATCCCTGGGAGGGCTGGCATTCCCAATGTGCTCGCAAATTGCGAGAGGCTCATTAATATTAATGAGCCTCACAATTTGCGACCCCATTGGGAATCGCAAACAGTGTTAAACATACTGTTGTACATTTCATTTAGCGCCTTGCAATTTGCGACTCACAATGTGTCGCAAATTGTGAGGCGCTAAATAAAATGGTCGTACATCTGACCCAAAGAGTTTATTGTGGAAGGGTGGCCAGACAAGAAAGACATTCCTATGGCTTTAGGTGGATTCCTTACCATTAAGGAAGAACTATGCATTGTGGAGGGGAAGATATTTAGGGGGGAATAAGTTATACCCCCATGTGTCTTGAGAGAGAAACTTATAAATTTAGCTCATGAAGAGCATCTGGGCAGGAGTAAAAATAAAGCAAGATTGCATGAGTGGTACTGGTGGCCAGGGATGGAAACATGGTGTGAAGGTAGTGGTCAAGGATTGTTGCCACTGTGCCAACAATGACAAGTCAAAGAAAACTGACATTGCTCTGTTATCTACAGTCGAGATCCCAGATGAACCATGGAGCAAGTTGATGCTGGACATTGCGCGTCCCTTTGAGGTGTTCAACCAGAATGAATGGTTTCTAATGCTCTTCGTAGATTATACATCCAAGTGCGTTGTCACAAAGTGTGTCTCTGCTGTGAACACCAGGACAGTTATTGAGTTCCTCAAGGAAGAATGTTCCAGGGAAGGGATACTGAAGAGTCTTGTCACGGACAAAGGGGTGCAATTTGTATCCCAGGAGATGTGCAATTTTCTGAGAGAGCTCTCTAATATGCATCTCAAATCAGCTCCGTAGTCGCCTCAAGCAAATGGTCTGACTGAGAACATGAATAGGCTGGTGAAAAGTTGTGCACAGCATGCTTTTTTGAATAAATCCTCTTCAAAGGATGCTTCAAGGGAAACCTGGTGGGCACACTGTGTTACACCTAATGACGTGACATCTATATCACCATTTGCAGTGTTGAGGGGCAGGGAGCCTCATTGTAAGCTCAATTCCGCTTGGCTGAGGTTACGCACAAAAGTGGAAAGGAGATGGCCTGAGAATGAGATGAAGTTACGTAGGCAGAAACATCAAAGCAAGTATTAGAAATGTTTTGATGGCAACAATTGTGTGCATATTGCTGATTGGAAATGGGGTGATAAGGTGCTGGTGAAAAGCTCTGGAATGGTGAAGAAAGGGCTGTCAAAATTCATGGGTCCATTTGTAGTAACTGAAGGGAGAAAAAACGTTGTGGTATTGGATTCAGGAGATGTGTGGAGCTTTTCTAGATTTCTAGATTGGTAAAAGTTGAGAACTCCATTGTTCAGGATGAGAGGTCTAGAAATCATTCCATTGGTGACTCAAAGGATAGGATAGGATAGGATGAAAATTTATAAAGCGCACTAAAACCAAATGGTATCAAGGCACTGGGCGAGACGGAAGAGAGACTAGAACCAACCCGCTAGGAGGCAAAGAGCCAGGTCTTTAAAAGCTTCTTAAAGGACTCAAGTGAATGCACCGCGGTGATAGAGGCAGGCAAAGAATTACAGAGTTTAGCCGCCGCCACAGAAAATGAGCGGCCACCCCATTTGCACCTACGAATTCTGGGAGAGACAAGTTTTTTCTGATTGGAGGATCTCAAAGTTCTGCCTGGAGCATACCAATAGAACAAGGTTTTAAGATGTGATGAGCCTATGCCATGCATAGCTTTGTAAACCAAGTTCAAGGCCTTAAACGTGATGCGCTTCCTGATCGGCAAGGCACGGATTCCTTCCCTGACGGATTGGTGTTTAGGGATGTTAAGAATGAGCCTTGCTGCAGCGTTCTGCACCACCTGAAGCTTATTAAGAGAGCCTATGGTGGCATTAAGGTATAATGCATTACAGTAGTCTAACCGAGATGTAACTAGTGCAATGATGGTGGGCCGATGTAGCTCCGAGGGAATGTAGGGCAGCACTTTCTTCAGAATTTTAAGAATATAGAAGCAGGTACTCACTGTGCGATTCACCTGGGCATCGAAAGACAGGCCCTCGTCAAAAAGGACTCCCATATTTTTGGCCATTGTCACTGGAACAGGAAGGGGACCGCAGATTACTGGCCACCAGGCGGCAGACCAGATTGAGGTTTGAGGGCCGAAAACCAACACTTCGGCTTTATCCGTGTTGATTTTAAGTGAATTGTCCTTCATCCATCGTATTATGCTGGTCATACATTGATTGAATTTTTGGGCAACCAGCTGCAAATCATTGGAGATAGAGATTATGATTTGCGTGTCATCCGCATAGGAGAGGACTTGAAAGCCAAAAGATCTCACCAATGAAGCCAGGGGAGTCGCATAAAGGTTGAAAAGGGTAGGGCTAAGTGAGGCGCCCTGGGGGACCACACACGGAAGGCTGAAAGCCTTGCCTTTGAACCCGCCATAACTGACGACATTGGTTCTGCCATACATAAAAGAGTGAAGAAGCTGCAGAGCCCTCCCAGTGACTCCAGCTTCCCGCAGTTGCTGAAGCATGCGAACTGGGAAGATGGTGTCAAATGCCGCTGAGAGGTCGAGCACAATCAGCACCGCTGATCTGCCCTGGTCGACCTGCATGCGAATACAGTCCGAAGCCGCAACCAAGGGGGATTCTGTGCTATGACCTGCCTGAAAACCATTGTGAGAGCTGTCCAAGATGTCCTGAGCTTCAATATAATTCATGAGCTCGATGTTGATACATTTTTCCAGCATTTTGGCAGGGGCGGGGAGGAGGGAGATAGGCCCATAGTTCTTCAACTCTGACGGGTTGGAATTGGGTTTCTTAAGAAGAGGTGAGACAGTGCCTTCCTTTCCAGATGTTCGGGTATTGCCCAGATGAAATAATGTTGTTAAAGACTTTGCACAGGAACTCGGCTGTAAGTTCGGGAGCCAGTTTAAGTGTGGACACCCTACAAGGTTCCGTGGGAGCACCAGATTTGAGGCCAAGTAAGAGTTCCTCTATGCGAGGGATAGTAATTGAAGGGAAGAATGCCAAAGCAGGCATAGGAGGTGAGGATGCCAGAGATGACTCTGCGGCAAGGTCAGTTTCCTTGAAAGGAGAGAGCTCATGAAAGATTCTCATGACTTTCTCCTGGAAATGGAGGGCTATAGCATCACAGAAGTCTTGGGTAGGATTCAGGAGCGGTGCCCCTGGAGGTTTGGCAATTTTTTTGATGACTTTAAAAAGCATGCTGGAGGAGTTATCAGCTGACTCAATCTTGTCGGTGAAATACTGGGATCTAGCCTGGAAGATGGCACGCTCATAGTTCCGCAGCAAGGATCTCTGCTTCACTTTTTCCCGGTGACAGGGGTCAGCCCGCCATCATTGTTCTTGCCTACGGCAAAGCCGTTTAAGAGTCATGAGTTCATCAGAGAACCACGGAGCCGAGGGTTTGGCTCTTTTAATGACACAGGCCTTGACTGTGGCAACGATATCAAGTGCGTTGGTAATCCAATTACGGAAGCCCTCTGCCGTGGGGGGGTAAGCAGTAGAGCTGCTGTCCGAGGCTGAGGTCAAGGCGGTCTTCCAGTCCATGGCCGTGACCTTATTCATTCTTCTACATAATATATTTTTAGGGGGTAAGCTTAAGATGGCCTTAGTAGGGGAAGGAAAAGTAACATCGAACTCCACCAGCCAATGGTCATCCCAGCTGAGAGGCTGAACTGCCTTGATCTTAAGACTGCTTTGGTTGGCAAATATGCCGTCCAGGGTATGGCCGGCCCTGTGGGTAGGGGAGTGAATAAGTTGTTCAAAGCCCATTGAGGACATAAGGTCAAGAAGGTGTACGGAGTCAATGTCTTGCTTGTATTCAAGGTGGAAATTAAAATCCCCAAGAATAGTATAGTGTGCTATGGTGGCAAAAGGTTCAAGGGTCTGGCCCCATGTCTCAAGAAAGGCGGCCCTAGACCCAGGCGGATGGTAGACCAAGAGGCCAGAGAAATTGCGGTTTTCTACTGATTTGATACCAAAAATGGCTGCTTCCAGAGGCGTGCCGGGAGCACCCTCCAGAGGGGTAAGGGTGCAATTAAGAAAGTCCCTAGCCACCAAGGCTAGGCCGCCACCTCTTTTACTGGGGCAGTCATGTCTAAGAATAGTGTAGCCTGGGGGGACGGCGTCCGACAAGTCAGGCCCCGAGTGTTCCTTAGCGCAGGTCTCAGTGATAAAAAGGCAATCTAGATTAAGCGTTGTGATAGTAAGGGCAATTTCAGTCTTATGGCTGATCATGGAGCGAGCGTTAATGAGTGCTCCCTTGAAAGGCATGGATGAATATGCTCAAAAGAGATTTAGGGTCAAGCCCAAGTGGCAAGATGATTATGTGATGTAATTGTCTTGGGTTTTGTATTCCCTGCACCAGTTAAACAGGTCACATTCTTTGTTCCTTACTTTATTAATGCACATATATTGTTGTATATCCTTTAAATGTTGGTACAGCACTGGGTTCGTTCACTTTTGTACTTGCTCAGCTATGTTTTATTTTGTGTCTGGTTTTTTTTGTTCTTTTTTTTATATATTGTAGGGGGGAAGATGTGATATGTTTTAACTAATCTTCTTTGCAGCTCTGTGTCTGGAAGGTTGACCATGTCACTAAGGGTGGAACTGGATGAGGTAGCGCTGTGGAAGGTTGTGGGTGTCATCAAGGTAGAATGTGTGTGGGCACCACCTTTGACTAAGCTGTCCTGTGAGGCAGTGACAGTTGGGAAAGTTACTGTTGCTCCATGGGTTTGATGGTCATGCACTTTAGGAAATAAACACTTTTCACCATCCTGGATGTGTTGTGTCGTGGAACTTAACACTCTCCCTTAGGCTAACACTGATTTACTTCATTTAAATGTATAGGTGCTAACTTAAGATTGGAAGCAGATAGAGAAATTATGTTTTTACTTAAATGAATCGTAATTTAAAATCCTCTTTAATGGTAAAGTCCGATTTTAGATTATAATTTTGAAAATGCCACTTTTAGAAAGTCATACAATAGGGGATGATGGACGGAACGTTTGAGCCAATCAAACACTCACCCCCAGTCAACTGATCTGGGTTTAATCCATCATCATTCTTTAGCTCACTCCACCACCCCAGTTCAGACATGGCCATATGCAAATCAGTCTGACCCTGTGCCTCATGGGAACAGTCCAGCCCGAACTGCCAAGCAGCCCGAACTGCCAAGTTGGCGGGGTATGCCCAGACGTGGGTCCCTTGCTCACTTTGCCACTGGATTCAAGCAAGCCTGGCTGATGACGGCTGAAATGCCAGAAACCGGTCCTAGGATGCTTGTTTCCAGTCCAGGAAGACATGGCTTGGCAGTTCAGGCTGGACTGTTCCCATGAGGCACAGGGTCAGACTGATTTGCATATGGCCATGTCTGACCTGGGGTGGTGGAGTGAGCTAAAGAATGATGATGGATTAAACCCAGATCAGTTGACTGGGGGTGAGTGTTTGATTGGCTCAAACGCTCCGTCCATCATCCCCTTTGTATCGCTTTGGTCGCCCTAAGTTGGCGGGGGTATGCCCAGACGTGGGTCCCTTGCTCACTTTGCCACTGGATTCAAGCAAGCCTGGCTGATGACGGCTGAAATGCCAGAAACCGGTCCTAGGATGCTTGTTTCCAGTCCAGGGAAGACATGGCTTGGCAGTTCGGGCTGGACTGTTCCCATGAGGCACACGGTCAGACTGATTTGCATATGGCCATGTCTGAACTGGGGTGGTGGAGTGAGCTAAAGAATGATGATGGATTAAACCCAGATCAGTTGACTGGGGTGAGTGTTTGATTGGCTCAAACGTTCCGTCCATCATCCCCTTTTGTATCGCTTTGGTCGCCCTAAGTTGGCGGGGGTATGCCCAGATGTGGGTCCCTTGCTCACTTTGCCACTGGATTCAAGCAAGCCTGGCTGATGACGGCTGAAATGCCAGAAACCGGTCCTAGGATGCTTGTTTCCAGTCCAGGGAAGACATGGCTTGGCAGTTCGGGCTGGACTGTTCCCATGAGGCACAGGGTCAGACTGATTTGCATATGGCCATGTCTGAACTGGGGTGGTGGAGTGAGCTAAAGAATGATGATGGATCAAACCCAGATCAGTTGACTGGGGGTGAGTGTTTGATTGGCTCAAACGTTCCGTCCATCATCCCCTTTTGTATTGCTTTGGTCGCCCTAAGTTGGCGGGGGTATGCCCAGACGTGGGTCCCTTGCTCACTTTGCCACTGGATTCAAGCAAGCCTGGCTGATGACGGCTGAAATGCAAGAAACCGGTCCTAGGATGCTTGTTTCCAGTCCAGGGAAGACATGGCTTGGCAGTTCGGGCTGGACTGTTCCCATGAGGCACAGGGTCAGACTGATTTGCATATGGCCATGTCTGAACTGGGGTGGTGGAGTGAGCTAAAGAATGATGATGGATTAAACCCAGATCAGTTGACTGGGGGTGAGTGTTTGATTGGCTCAAACGTTCCGTCCATCATCCCCTTTTGTATCGCTTTGGTCGCCCTAAGTTGGCGGGGGTATGCCCAGACGTGGGTCCCTTGCTCACTTTGCCACTGGATTCAAGCAAGCCTGGCTGATGACGGCTGAAATGCCAGAAACCGGTCCTAGGATGCTTGTTTCCAGTCCAGGGAAGACATGGCTTGGCAGTTCGGGCTGGACTGTTCCCATGAGGCACAGGGTCAGACTGATTTGCATATGGCCATGCCTGAACTGGGGTGGTGGAGTGAGCTAAAGAATGATGATGGATTAAACCCAGATCAGTTGACTGGGGGTGAGTGTTTGATTGGCTCAAACGTTCCGTCCATCATCCCCTTTTGTATCACTTTTAGAAAGTCGTCATTTTCCTACCAAAAGTTTCTGAGGACATTCTAGGATTTTCCATATGCATGGGCCTGTTAATAGTTCCCCCATCACGTACATGTATTGAGCCCAGACAGTGAACAATGGGATCTGGGTGCAGCTGGGATAGGAAGTTTCAAGCAGGATGGCTGGGTAGATGCTGTACCCTGCCCTGATTTTTGCCCACAGCACACCCAAGGGAATATGACGCCAGGCCTGCCCTTGCCTTTGTCACCCTATACAGTTTGAAGCCAGGCCCAGGGGAAGAGGAAGAACTGCCCACAACCATTTTTGGGGGCTGGCCAGGGAATTCCTCACACGAAGACTGGCACCTGGTATAAAAGTAGGACATTCAGAATCACTCAGCAGAAACTCCTGGACCTTTGGAAGATACTAAAGAAGGACAGTCCTGCTGCCAGAAGGACTTCCCTGCTGCTTGAATGACTGCCTTGCTGTTTGAAGAAGGAAGATTGGACATGCTTGCCTTGATCACAGACTACCCAGAGGGTCTCCAAGGGTAAGGTGGCTGACTTTCTGTGTGAGCTAGATGGACACAACAGGTTTCCTAAGGCCTCTGTGCACTTGCCTAGCTGACCAGCATTACCTGGACCTGCCTGAGCCCTGCTGCTGGCTTCTGCTGGAGTTAGTCCTGATTACCCAAGAGGTGCCCCCCAGGTCCTGGACCCCTTGATGTCATCAGGGAGAGATCATCCTGAAGAAAAAGGGGAAAATCCTGATGTTTGGGCTCGTTGCTCAATGTAAAGTTACGGTGAGACCAGCTCATTGCCCCGACAGCGACCGTTCGCGAGGACCGGCAACTTGAAATCTGCACTTTGTGCTACAACAATGACAGCCTGTGGCAGGCACCAACATGAAGCTTCAGCAATGACTAGCTCTTCACACTACAGCATCAACCGTCCTTAATGCTAGACCTGCTCTTTGTGTTGAAAGCCTCCTCCTCGCAGCTTCCTCCAAAGTGAGCAAAACTCTTTGTACAATAATAGAGAAGGTAAGTTTTCAGCGGGTGTAACCAGGTTCCTATATACGACCAGCAATCCATCGCTGTTGACCTGAACTTGTGATTTTCTCCTAGTCTAGCATGGCCAGATAACCGTGAGTAGCGCTTTCTGCTTTTTGGCACTATTTTCACAGAAAATCAACATTTCTGGTTCTGCTGATTAGATTTTGTTTGTTTTCATAGCATTTTATTTATGCAAATTTACTTCATTCTAAATTTCCTAAATTAATTTTGATTTTTACTTACGTTGTAATTTCACTTTATTACTGTTAGTGTGCTGCATAAATACTTTACACTTCTAAGGTAAGCATGACTGTTTTTGTGCCAAGCTACCAGGGGGTTAAGCACAGGTTAATGTAGTGACTTTTGTGGTTCACTATGACAAGGATTTTGGGCTTCATTTATGAAAAGCGAGGCATCGCTGCGTGAAAACAGCCATGCGTCACTTTTCATTGCGACCTCCTTGCGACATGATGGATGCATCATATTTACTGTATGATGCATCATGTCACAAGGAATGACAGATACGTCAGTTTTACTGACGTATCTGTCGGCGCAAAAATGACACATTGCTGGAGTTGTGTCGGAAGTGTGACGCAACTCAAGCAATGCAGGGGGGTGGGCTATGATTATAGCACTGCGTCACCCTTACGTCTGCCATGAGGCAGGCGCAAGGTTTTGACGCATTTGCATCCTAGAAGTGGCGCAGTAAAATCTCATAGATTTCACTGCGTCACTTCTACAAGGCTTACTAGCGTGGAAACGCCCCCCCTGCATACATTATACCTGACGCATGCATAATCTAGCGCAGGGGTTTACAAAGTGATGTATCTGCTTAGATGCGTCACTTTGTAAATAGGGTGCAACAGGGGGCATGTTTTACGCCGCCGATACGTCACAAAAAGTGACGCAACGGCAGCGCGAAACTGTCGCAAGGCCCCATAAATAAGGCCCAGTGTTTATTGTTTGGGTGGGGCTTTCACCCCTCTCAGCTACTAACCAAATACCATACATTATGCACGTCATTGAGAAAATTATGTATCAACATTTCTTGTGCCATGATACTTATGAAAAGTTGATTTTTCATAGTGGTAAACCCTAATGGCAAAAAGAGGTCCAACTTTGAACTAAGGTTATGAACATAAGTTGTCATGATCTTGTATGTAAATTGTAACATCAAAATATTCCGTTTATGGTGCTATAATACATGAAAGATGGTAATGCCTTGCACCTTTAATAGTTGATTCGATTTCTGTATTAGTCGTGATGTATTTGAAAGAGTTTATAATGATTTCATGCTATTTTTGTTCGAGAAAAAATATTGATTGACTGTTTATGGAGAAAATTTAATATTTGGATAACAAAATCCCAGAGTAAACGTGCATTTTCGAGTAGCAGAGGGTGTTAAAACAAAAAACAACCCTTGGAGGAAAGTCTGCATTCCTTTTTTTTTTTTTTAAATAAACTTTGTATTGACTGTCAAAACCAAGGAATTATAATCACCTTTCTAAGAACAGGATTCCTTCAGGACAAAAAATAATTACATATTTCACCAAGCACAGAGCACATGTATATCCAGGTGCCCACAACCCAACTAGTCATATCATCTCTAGGGTCACGGATTATCATGACACAGTTCATGTGCAATTACACAGATGACATCATCCCCCTGAAAATCTGCCAGAATGGCCATATTTTAGGCCAATTGTTCAGGCTTCCACTACTCTCATTAACATGTTTTTATGTCAGCATACACCAATCTATCTCGCATTTCCAACTGGAAAAGTCTGGTACAGATGCTGCGCCCTATTTCATAAAAGCAAAAAGAACAAATGATGGCGGAATGCTGAACAATGCAAACATTCATCCCCAGTTACAAAGATCTGGGTTTAACCGTTGTTTTTTTGCTCACCACGTCACCCCAGTTTGGAACCAGCCATATGCAAATCAGTCTTGACCCTGCTCCTGACGGGAACAGTCCAGTCCGAACTGTCAAGCCAGGTCCTCCCTGGACCAGAAACAAGCAGCCTGGGAGAATGAATTAAACCCACATCTGGGACTGGGGCAAATGTTTGATTTTGCTCAGCATTCCGTCCATCATTTGTTCTTTTTGCCTTTGTCACCCTAAGAGGGAAGGGTATGCCCAGACGTGAGTCCTATGCTCACTGTGTCACTGGATTCAAGCTGAGGGGTGATACCCCGAAACCAGTCCCAGGATGCTTGTTTCCAGTCCAGGGAGGGCCTGACCTGGCAGTTAAGAACGGACTACCCCATGGGGAGCAGGGTCAAGACTGATTTGCATATGTCTGGGTCCAAACTAAGGTTGTGTGGTGAGCAAAAAAACTATGGATTAAACCCTGATCTGTGACTGGGTGTGAATGTCTGATTTGGTCAGGATTCCGTCCATTATTTCTTCTTTTTGCTTTTGTTGCCCTAAGTGGGCAGGGTATGCTCAGACGTGGGTCCCGTGCTCACTGTGTCACTGGATTCAAGCTAGCCTGGCTGATGAAGGGTGATACCCCGAATCCAGTCCCAGGATGATTTTTTTCTGGTCCAGGGACGACCTGGCCTGGCAGTTCGGGGTTGATTGTTCCCATGGGGAGCAGGGGGTTAAGACTGATTTGCATATGGCTGGGTCCAAACTGGGGTGGCAAGGTGAGCAAACAAACGATGTATTAAACCCAGATCTGTGACTGGGGTGAATGTTTGATTTGTTCAGCATTCCGCCCATCATTTGTTCTTTTTGCTTTTGTCACCCTAAGTGGGAAGGGTATTCCCAGATGTGGGTCCCGTGCTCACTGTGCCACTGGATTCAAGCTAGCTTGGCTGATGAGGAGTGAAACCCCAAAACCGGTCCCAGGATGCTTGTTTCCGGTTCAGGGAGGGCCTCGCTTGGCAGTTCGGGTGGACTGTTCCCATGTGGATCAGGGTTAGGACTGATTTGCATATGGCTGGGTCCAAACTGGGGTGAAGTAGTGAACAAAAAAACTGATAGATTTAACCCTGATCTGTGACTGGGGGGTGAATGTCTGATTTGTTCAGCATTCCATCCATCATTTGTTCTTTTTGCTCTTGTCACCCTATTTCATGGCAGCATTCCTCTTTATTGCCATCAGACACAGGATGATAAACAACTACATGCATTTTGATGGCCCTCTCTCACCCTAAATACTGAAAATAGTAACTTTGGTGAGTCGTCTACTTGTACTCCCCTGACCTGCCCCAAGCACACCCGAACCTCCTTCAAGAATAGCACCAGTTCCGACACAATGAAAGTAAATGGAGGAAAGTGCTCTTTTGACCACAACCACTTGCACAGATGTCCATATCTAACTTCACCATCTTCCACAGTGCAACTCTTGTGTAGTAGAATCTGTGAAGGACAGTTGGTTGCATTAGTCTGAATCTGACTTTGATTGCCACCTTCCTTGGTGATCTCAGTGCTTCTTCCCATTTTTGCTCCTCCTTTTCTCCCAAATCCCTTTACCAGTCAGTCCCCAATTGCACTAGTGGGTTTGTAGAGTTATTAATTAGTTTCCAATTTGTCAGAAAAATGACTTTCTTAAGAAGTGGCACAACAGAATAGTAGTCTTCCAGGTGGAGGAGTCCTTGAAAACCATTCACATTGCTGGCTATGCTAATAAGGCATGTCTTACTTATAGGCGTTTATAAGCTATGCTAGCTCGTATTCTTCCTGAAGGGAATACTAGGTAATCAGAGCCCCATCTTTCCACAGATCACTTAATTTTCTTATTTTGATACAATCCCAACTATAGAATCTTTAGAGTTCCCCAACCACTGCAAGTATGTCACTGCCTTAAAATAGGATTCCGTTTGTCGGTACCTTTTCCAATCCCAGTTGTTTATTTTCTGACTTCCAATCTGCGATTGCTACACTGGGGTGTGTGGGCTGCCCTTGGATACTTTTGTCATGTACAGGGCTGCTGGGTCCCCCCTGCTCCCCATGACCATTCAGTCCACTCTCAGGGATGGTTCCTAATGGGGTGCAAATGGCCATTTGTTAGCCACTAATAACTACAAGCCAAAAATACTTTCTAATGTCCAGAAGCACATTGTCCTCACCGCAAACGTCTCTCATTAACTTTGTAAGGGCAATGCGTGCTACTCACCTGTTCGGCAGTAAAATCCTGATTTCGAATTCTTGTGTCCTTAAGAACTTAGATGGTATTTTAAACTGTGTGTTTTGGAGCACGTATAGAATGTCTGCATTAGTTAATATTAGATTTTCTACTGGAGAAAAGGAGGGGACTTCTGGTGTCCTAGACTTTCCACACAACAAAATGTGAGGCCCAGAATGATGATCTTTTCCTTTCACAATAATGACTAAAAGAAAGGTTCTGGCTAAAATATGAGAGGAAAGATCATAGCTCCATCTTGGAATTCATTTCACATTTTCCCAAAATTATATTTTGAAGCATTGCAGTTGCATAGAAAATAAAGGAAGTTTAATCAATTTATAAAAGAGTGAGTGACCAGCGTCCAATCATTCAACTTTCAAAATAGACATTTTGAAGAAATGAAATTTCAGGATCATTGAAGCTGAGAAAATCCATAAATGAAATAGGATTTAAATGCTGATTAAGGAATACCTAAAAGTAAATATCTAGAGACCTATTCACAAAAGGTACATTTAAATGTGTAAATTTACTCATGTGTAAATCTACTCCTGTATCTTGGTGTAAATCTACACTTTTGTGCTATTCTCCATTTCTCAATGGCAGATCAGGCTGGATTATTCCTACTGCATCAGGAGAAAGACTGATTTGAATATGGCAAAGTCTAATCTGAGGAGGCATGGAGGGCAAACAAATGATGAGTTAGAATTCTTTTTATATGTTTCTGGTAATGTCCTAAGTGGCTAAAGGTATGCCCAAATGTGGGTCCTGTGCTCACTGTGCCACTGAAACAAAGCTACACCTGACTAAAGAGGACCTAATAGGCCGAAACTGGTCTTGAGTTGCTTGTGTTCCGGTTCAAAGAGAGGACACACTTGGCAATTCAGGAAGGACTATTCCTATTGGAGCAGGGCCAAGGCTGATTTGCAGATGACTGGGTCTAATCCAAGGTGGTGGGGTGAGCCAAAAAATGATGAAATGGAATGCTACCCCAAATGCCTGCCAGTAATTAAATTATTTGATATTGTTCCCATCACCTTTGTGTTTTTGATGTTATAGTAAGCACCTGCCTCCTTTATTTTCTGTGTGTGGTGAAGTACCCATCAACAGCCATGTGTGGTGCTTGACTTACTCCATGGTGCATTTACTACTGTTTTTTCACCTTTGGGGCTGTAGTTAATTTAGAAGTGTAGTGTGTCATTTCTAACAGGCAATAGGCTTACTCTTTTGTGGTTAGGTGTTTGTAGTATCCTATTTCTCCCTACCCCTCCTTACTTTTCTGTAAACCCCTCTCATTTGTAGTAGATAGTCCCCATTTTCCAACGACTCCCCTGGCCCCTCCCCCATCATATACATCTATATGTGTGGAGATCTGCCCATAAAACGATGGGAGAGATGTGGTTGGAGATCTCCAATAGAAGTTTTGTGAACTGCATTTTGTACTATTGTAGCACTACTGTAGAACTACTTTACTTACTACAAAATGCAGTTTGGGATTCATGCGTATCATTTTTGTGGGAGCTCTTTCACTATGTGTAGGAGAGCAAAAGGGAAGTGGTGGAAGTGAAATTGAATTTAAATCCAGAATGCGAAAGGCTGTTGAACATCAAATTGGGTAAGAAAGTATAACTATCCATATATACATATATTCAGGAAGCTATCAATTGCTAATTCAGAACTTCCCCGGCATACACCCCATGGAGTGCTACCTTGTTCTATCCGAATTCTTCGCAAAAATCCTCTGAGAATATTTCAAAAGTGTTGGTGAAGATTCTAATTCAATCACCTTTAATGGTTGGGTGGGGGTGGTAGAGAAGCTGTTGGGTAGAGAGTTTTGACCTAGTAAATGGTGACTTGCTATTGAAATGTTTTAAATTGATTGTGATTCGATCCCTATCCACTAGATTAATACAGAAGATCTTCCTTGGTTGATTGATAATGGCACATTGGGGAGAAATAAAAATGTCATGGGACAAAGCAAAGTCTTCTCTAACAGCAGCTGTTTGTGATGTTATTAGTACTGTACATGCTAGTGAATGTGTTAGGCTTCCATTTAAGATTCAGCATCGTGCAAAAAACTGGACATTTTCTTTGAAACAGACATGAATTTTCATGGGTTTGTGGGGCATAATTTTAACTGGTTTAAGCTACGTGTATGTATGCGTTTTATGACATCTAAAATGCCATGATCTAAATCATGTACCTGGGGCAGGTTGGATTATTATGTAAACATTTTCAATCCTCTGACTTCTAACATTCCCTTCTAATAACAGTCTTGGATGAATCTTTTATTAATGTTATTGGGTTGGGTAAACCTTATCGCATTTATAGTATAGTCACCTTGTTAATTCTTTTTTACACTGTACCTTGTTGCTTAGATTCTTTACCAATATGTCTGCACCATAACTGTTCCCATACAAAGATAATGTTGCAAATGGGGGCCGCTCATTTAGTTTTGCTAGGATTTGTTTGCATTTATTTACATGCTTTTTGGACCTTTTCTGTTCATGAGTCTCATTACTTGAGTCTCACTCATTGTAATTTCATGGTAATTGAACAGAGCATGTTTAACACCACTGTTCGCCTTTCAAGATAAGGCAACTGCAGTGCATCTAGGGTAAGGGGCACTGGGCTGCTCCTACGTGTGTACACATGTGCGTGCATGTGTGTGGGCTACACATGAGAGACTACTGTTGTGCGCATCCTGCTAGCTGCGCACGGTTAAGATACCTGTGGCAGTTTCAAACTGCAAAGTCAACCTTTCAAAAAGCCCTCTTTTGGCAGGCTTAAACCTTTCTTTTAAATGTTAATAAGTCACCCCTTAGTAGGTCTTATTGCCCATAAAGGCATGGTGCATGGTATTTAAAAGTAAGGCATGTAAAAGTTAATTTTAAAAATGTCCTTACAGTAAAATATCCCCCAAAACTATGTAGCAAAGCTGTCTATAATACCAAGACATAGACCTTGCATGCCATGAAGTGCAAACAAACGCCCCATGTGTTAATTCCAAACCCAAGCATTATATAGAGGTGTGACGCTTCATCAAACGTACCAAGGCTGACAAGTATGTCCCACTCCGTGTCGCCACATCGAATAAAAACATTCATGCTAAAATAAAACACAAAACAAAACCTCCAAAACCTGATTCTTACCAAGTATATTAGGATGAATATTGAGGTTCGAATAGGTCAGATGTAACTGATCCCAATAAGTCCTGACCTCACGAACAAGTTCTTATGTACGTAATGTGATCTATTCAATAAACCAGAATGGAAAAAGAAATGTTTTACAGCCAGTCACTACTAGAGTACAATCGCCAAATAGCACTGTGCATACATTGCACTTGTCTCAAAATAACAAAGTTCAAAAGGAATTCATCCTACAAAGTTTAAATAGCTAATCATAAAATTATGCCGCATAAGGACAATACTAGTGAACATAGTTGGCTGTACAGAAAAGCTCATAAACCCAAACTGTGGAGTCCAACTTTAAGGTCAATTAAACCCATGTAGTATCTCAAACTTGTAAGAGCTCAATATCCTGCATCATTGCCCAGAAACTCTGATACTCATTACTCAGAGCAGGACATAATTATGTAAAAACACCTCTTATGTAAACTATACATAAAAATTAATAATAAATAAACATTATCCTCCATACATTAAGCTATTAAAAACAGAGATCATAAATCCAAGGGTATGGTATCTGTATCGCCAGCTAACTGTGACAAAGTATTAATCCATGACTCCTCTTCAATGTAAGACATCCAAAACATGCAACAATAGTCAAATGGCATGACGCTTCATTGGAAGGTGGTCCAAACCACCAGGTTTATGGCGGACCTGTTTCTGGCCTTGATAAGCCTAAAAACCAAAATATACCATTGACATACACACTATCAAAGAAACCTGGCCCCCCTCCAAAGATCAAACGGAGACTGCTGACTGACCTTATAAACCTCCAAACGTGGAAAGTATCATGCTGTGGTCCCGATAGCTAGTAACAGCGTGCGCTTCACCAACGCTGAAAATATAGCCGAGTTCCGCGTACAAGTTAACCGGAAGTCGAGAAAGAAATAGGGCTGAAGTGCAATAACCAATGCTCATGCACAGTGTAAAGAGAGCACCATATTTATGTGGTGTAAAACCCCACGCAGGAAACAAAAGGTGTACATGCTATAAATTTAAAATGATGTGCCGCGTGATGTTAGTAACATGGAGATCATGATATGCAAGGTTGTAATAAAACCCCCAGGCGACAAAGAAAGACATATTATGCAAACTGTATCCATCTTGATAGGGACATTGATAATCTCTTTAAGGGCATAACTATAGTAAAAGAGATGCCAAGTCAGTGTAAATTCCTATATTAAAAGTAAAGGTACTAGCATTTTGTGTTAAGTTTGTCACATCAAAGCGGAAAGAGAAATGTATAGAATAAAATATATAAAAACAAAGTGGGAAGTACTAAGCAAATATGAAATTTACAGACTTCTTGGACAATAAGAATTCACATATGCTGAAAGACATCACATATGTCACATGTAGAGCCCTACATATAAACATGTGTTCACAACAAATGCACATTATTACTTGTAAGTGAACGCTGCATATCAATACAGATGGTGATCATTATGTGCTAATAAAGGTCTTGCTAGTTGTATAGAGTAAACCATATCATAATAGTACAAATGACCATTATTCCTAGCAATTAGACTAGAAAGGCATGGAGTTCTCTATCCATATTGAGACCCATGTCTACTGCTCTCAATTGTATTAACCAACGACTTTCCAACTGTCTGAGAAGCATGGTTTTATTGCCACCTCTATACCTGGGGCCTAGTGTGTCTAAACCATGAAAGGCAATTGCAAGATAGTCTGAATTGTTATTTTTAATGGCCCACACATTTTCCTGGATACGTTCCTTGAGGTGTCTTCTTGTGCTCCCCACATATATAAGACAACACACACAGATGATGCAATATACAACAAATCTCATGTTGCAATTGATGAACCTAGTAATTCTGCATGTTTTACTTGTGTATTGTATTGGAATTCAAGAACCTTATTCTTCGCAAAACAACACATATCACAGTGTCCACAATTTTAGAACCCAGGGGGCAGTTTTGGCAACCATGTGTTCGAAAAAGGTGGAATAAGAGAACCATGGCAGAGAGTGTGTTGAATAGTTCTGCCCCTACTGTGCACAATCTTGGGCTTGGTGGTGATCAATCCCTTCAAAGTGCTATCCATCCGCAAGAGATGCCAGTGTTTAGACATAGCTTTGTATAAATCAGTACTAAGTGAACTGTATGGTGTAATCAAAGCCAATTTATTGTACCGGTTCCTAGTCCTCGTTTTTTTAGTTTTCTGATTTAGAAGCAAGTCAGTACATTGGACCTTTTTAATCTTATTTGCAGCCTCCTTTAAGACTTGTGGTGAATATCCTCTATTTCTGAATCTATTTTCCAGTTTCTGAAGTTCTAACTGGAAACAAGCATCTAGACTGCAATTGTGTCGAATTCTGATCATTTCACCAAAAGGGATGGCTCTAATCTTTGATTGAGGATGGGCACTAGGCACATGAAGAATGACATTACACGCAGTCTGTTTTCTATAGAGTTTTGACCAAATATGTTTACCCTCCACAAATAAGGTAGTATCCAAATAATCAACACTTTTCGTACAGAAGTGGTAGGTAAAGTGGATGTTAAAACTGTTGTTGTTTAAATATTGTATGAAGTTGCCAAGTGTTGTGGCATCCCCAGACCAAAATAATAACACGTCATCTATGTATCGAACCTATAAAAATAATATGTGCAATGAATTCAGAGGGACATAGAGTTCAAATGTGTGTGCTTTCATATAGGACCATAAACAGATTGGCAAACGAAGGTGAAAATTTGGCACCCATCGCTACACCTTGTGTTTGCCGATACCAATTTCCTTTGTGTACAAAAAAGTTATTATCTAGTACCAATGTGATAATATCAATGAGCATTCCATTGTGCTCAAACTTCATGGCACTTCTAGTATCAAGAAAATGTTGGACAGCAGCTAATCCCTTGGACTTAGGGTTACATGTGTATAAAAAGCTAACATCTAGTGTGGCCACTATGTTACCTTCTGTCCATTCAAAATCAGCAACTTTACTTAGCAGGTCCTTTGTATCTTTACTATACAAAGGAAGATTGCCCACAAGGGGCTGTAGGAAAAGATCTACATATTCCGAGATCTTTTCTGTGGGTGAACAAATACTAGAAATAATGTGTCTACCAGGTGGAAAAACCCCGGTTTTATGCACCTTAGGAAGAATGCAAATACATGGAGCTGTGTGCATAGGGTCGAACAAGTATCCAAACTCTGCATCCAAAATCAGACCCCGGTCCCTCCAATGTTTAAGTCTGGTCTCAATTAGATTTTGTCTCTGCCAACCACAGTATTTCAATCTAATCACTCTCGACATGAAAATAAGGTTGCCATTGGACACAGACTTAGGGGTCGATTCCGATTCGGGCCGGAAAAAGCACCGACCGACTCGGAGCCGGAAAAATTACCGACCGACACGTACCAGTGGCGCCCGACACGCCAAGTACGATGCAAGCCGCGATAAATCCGACCGACACGTCAGGAAACCAAGCCGACCGACCGAGCCGCTCGGAAAATAGCAATCCGGCCGGAAAAACACGCGAATCCAACCGACCGACACGCACCCGGAACAAATCCGACCGAATCGTACCCGCCAACTCCAACCCGCAAAGTACGATGCAAGGCGCGAAAACACGACCGAGTCGGACGGAGGACAAGCCGTACGACCGACACGCATACAAAACCGAGCCGAAGCAACACAATACACCGCGACCGACGCGTACGCAGCATACAAAACTGCACAAACACAGCGTGAACGAAACGGAGAACACCGTACGAGACCAATGCAGGGTCCGACTCGGTCACAAGAACGTTTCCAACATACACAAACAGCACAAAGGAAAAATCACCCAAAAAAAGGCCAAACAAGCAATTAGCAAGCCAATAAATACTGGGGGGTGGGGACAGAGAACAAAGACACACCCACAACTCCACCTATATAAAGGACACAAATCACTACCATGAGCCTTTGCAAATGCCATTCCACTGCCAGCACCCAAGAGAAAGCAACCACACACCCACAGCTCACCCTCACACAAGCCACACACCATCAGCACACCAACAAATACCTACCTCACATACACCCAGCAAAACACACACTCACACACCCTCACCTGCACACCAACACACACATCACTCACCATCACCACCCATCACCATGCCCCCCAAGAAGAATCCCAAGTTCCTAGATTGTGAATTGGAAGTCCTGGTAGACGAGATCCTCAGGGTGGAGCCACAGCTGTTTGGCACTCTGGTCCAACAGACCCCCATGTCGCAGAAAACCAAGATGTGGGAGAGGATCATCAACAGGGTGAACGCCCAATCACCATGTCGGCGCACAAAGACGGACATCCAGAACAGGTGGTATGACGTGCGCAGGAGGGTACGGGACCTGCTGAAGATAGACTACATCAACAGCCAACATACCGGCAGTGGCCCTCCTGCCAAGCCAATATACCTCAGGCCCTGGGAGGAGAAGGTGCGGGCCATCCTTCCGCCAGTGAGCGTATATGGACTAGAGAACATCCCAGAGCCTGGTGAGTACACAACAAATGTACACAATAAACTGCCACAAAACACACACATCACTGTCAAGGGGAGAGTCAAACCATGCACACATAGCAATTACACAGCAACTAGAACAGAATCATCCCAAAATGTGTATGTCAGTCAGATAAACACAACACATGCCATCAAAAAAGTCACATCCAACTGTGCCAACACATGTACAAACACAACCACAACTACAGCTAGGCAGTGGCACAAATAGAACTAACACACACATCCACACATGTAGCCACCACAACAACACCAACACACAGTGAAGACCACTCAAAGGAAGGAATTCTGTGTATGCTGGCCAAGTCAGTGTAGCCAATAGCATCATGGGAGTCGCAGTCACACATATTGCCCCCCCCACAACTGTCCCATCAACACCACCCTGAACCATGCTCACATCACAGGGAGTGGAGAAGGACTCACAAGATGGCTGACACTGGCTACTGCTGTGGGGAGCACAAGGCCCTGCTGGCAACTGTGCACCAACAAACAGCAGGACACCACTGACTGACATCCTGAGAGACAACTTACACTCCCTGCAATGCAAGCACGTTCCATGGTGGGATATCTGGCTGGCTGGGTGGGAAGGGGGACTTGCAGCACTGACCATAGTCACCAGCACCTCCCCTCACACCCCCCCAACACAAACTCCACAGTACCCACCTGGTAGAATGCAATGCCCTCCATCCTAACACAAGATCCCACAAAGCACCACCACCCTGGGTTATGTTGTGTGAAGCACAGGGACACTCTTGGGACTCTTAGCCAAACAACTGCCAGGACAACACTCCCAGCCATCCTGTCAGCACAGCCAGCCCACCCCACAGGGAAGCAGAGTCAAAAGGAAGGAAGCATGGGCATGCTGGGAAGGGGGTGGAGGCAATAGCATGATGGGAGTCGTAGTCACAGACATTGCTCAGCCTCACAACTGGCCCATCAACACCACCCTGAACCATGCTCACATCACAGGGAGTGGAGAAGGACTCACAAGATGGCTGACACTGGCTACTGCTGTGGGGAGCACAAGGCCCTGCTGGCAACTGTGCACCAACAAACAGCAGGACACCACTGACTGACATCCTGAGAGACAACTTACACTCCCTGCAATGCAAGCACGTTCCATGGTGGGCTATCTGGCTGGCTGGGTGGGAAGGGGGACTTGCAGCACTGACCATAGTCACCAGCACCTCCCCTCACACCCCCCCAACACAAACTCCACAGTACCCACCTGGTAGAATGCAATGCCCTCCATCCTAACACAAGATCCCACAAAGCACCACCACCCTGGGTTATGTTGTGTGAAGCACAGGGACACTCTTGGGACTCTTAGCCAAACAACTGCCAGGACAACACTCCCAGCCATCCTGTCAGCACAGCCAGCCCACCCCACAGGGAAGCAGAGTCAAAAGGAAGGAAGCATGGGCATGCTGGGAAGGGGGTGGAGGCAATAGCATGATGGGAGTCGTAGTCACAGACATTGCTCAGCCTCACAACTGGCCCATCAACACCACCCTGAACCATGCTCACATCACAGGGAGTGGAGAAGGACTCACAAGATGGCTGACACTGGCTACTGCTGTGGGGAGCACAAGGCCCTGCTGGCAACTGTGCACCAACAAACAGCAGGACACCACTGACTGACATCCTGAGAGACAACTTACACTCCCTGCAATGCAAGCACGTTCCATGGTGGGATATCTGGCTGGCTGGGTGGGAAGGGGGACTTGCAGCACTGACCATAGTCACCAGCACCTCCCCTCACACCCCCCCCACACAAACTCCACAGTACCCACCTGGTAGAATGCAATGCCCTCCATCCTAACACAAGATCCCACAAAGCACCACCACCCTGGGTTATGTTGTGTGAAGCACAGGGACACTCTTGGGACTCTTAGCCAAACAACTGCCAGGACAACACTCCCAGCCATCCTGTCAGCACAGCCAGCCCACCCCACAGGGAAGCAGAGTCAAAAGGAAGGAAGCATGGGCATGCTGGGAAGGGGGTGGAGGCAATAGCATGATGGGAGTCGTAGTCACAGACATTGCTCAGCCTCACAACTGGCCCATCAACACCACCCTGAACCATGCTCACATCACAGGGAGTGGAGAAGGACTCACAAGATGGCTGACACTGGCAACTGCTGTGGGGAGCACAAGGCCCTGCTGGCAACTGTGCACCAACAAACAGCAGGACACCACTGACTGACATCCTGAGAGACAACTTACACTCCCTGCAATGCAAGCACGTTCCATGGTGGGATATCTGGCTGGCTGGGTGGGAAGGGGGACTCGCAGCACTGACCATAGTCACCAGCACCTCCCCTCACACCCCCCTCAACACAAACTCCACAGTAACCCACCTGGGAGAATGCAATGCCCTCACATCCTAACACAAGATCCCACAAAGCACCACCACCCTGGGTTATGTTGTGTGAAGCACAGGGACACTCTTGGGACTCTTAGCCAAACAACTGCCAGGACAACACTCCCAGCCATCCTGTCAGCACAGCCAGCCCACCCCACAGGGAAGCAGAGTCAAAGGAAGGAAGCATGGGCATGCTGGGAAGGGGGTGGAGGCAATAGCATGATGGGAGTCGTAGTCACAGACATTGCTCAGCCTCACAACTGGCCCATCAACACCACCCTGAACCATGCTCACATCACAGGGAGTGGAGAAGGACTCACAAGATGGCTGACACTGGCTACTGCTGTGGGGAGCACAAGGCCCTGCTGGCAACTGTGCACCAACAAACAGCAGGACACCACTGACTGACATCCTGAGAGACAACTTACACTCCCTGCAATGCAAGCACGTTCCATGGTGGGATATCTGGCTGGCTGGGTGGGAAGGGGGACTTGCAGCACTGACCATAGTCACCAGCACCTCCCCTCACACCCCCCCAACACAAACTCCACAGTACCCACCTGGTAGAATGCAATGCCCTCCATCCTAACACAAGATCCCACAAAGCACCACCACCCTGGGTTATGTTGTGTGAAGCACAGGGACACTCTTGGGACTCTTAGCCAAACAACTGCCAGGACAACACTCCCAGCCATCCTGTCAGCACAGCCAGCCCACCCCACAGGGAAGCAGAGTCAAAAGGAAGGAAGCATGGGCATGCTGGGAAGGGGGTGGAGGCAATAGCATGATGGGAGTCGTAGTCACAGACATTGCTCAGCCTCACAACTGGCCCATCAACACCACTCCTGAACCATGCTCACATCACAGGGAGTGGAGAAGGACTCACAAGATGGCTGACACTGGCTACTGCTGTGGGGAGCACAAGGCCCTGCTGGCAACTGTGCACCAACAAACAGCAGGACACCACTGACTGACATCCTGAGAGACAACTTACACTCCCTGCAATGCAAGCACGTTCCATGGTGGGATAACTGACTGGGTGGGTGGGTGGGTGGGAAGGAGGTCTGGCTGTCAACCAAACACAATCAATGCAGACCATGTTCACACCCCAGAGAATACATAGAAATGCCCAAATAATGCAGGACAATGTGCCACACCAATATCAACCCCTGACTGTGACGACTTAGGACAATACAATGTACAGGCCCGCACCCCGAGGCACAGTCACAACTGTCAGGTGTGTCAACCACTGATGCCTGCAGAAACATGACATACATTGTTTGTGTCTCCCAAAAACAGGTGATGATAGGGACACAGCAGCAGACGCTGAGGAGTCCCAGTCCCAGGCTCAAGAGGATGCCGAGCTCACTGGCGTCGTACAGCCTCTGTCCTCCTCGGACGATGAAGAACAACCTGGCACATCCGGTGCAAGTCAACATGCTGCACCAGCAGGACCACCAGCTGCAGCACCAGCAGGTCCACCAGCTGCACCCCCTGCACCCACCCCTCCAACGACTGTCACCACGAATACCATCCCTGCCGACATGGACAGAATAAGGAACAACACCAGCGCAGTGACCCTGGACCAACCTGGGGCCATGGACACCACCACCACCACCACCCCCAAGGTGGACCAGGGTTATCTGTGCGTGCAACTGCACACACTGCACATGTCAGCAGGGGTGGTGGGAGGGGTGGGAGACAGAGGTCGCTGCTTGCAGACGTTGCTGGTGTGCATGAAGACCCACAACTGGTACGCATAGCTGATGCGTACCAGTCCAGCACCGGAGAGCTCAGCCAGGTAGTGGGGCTCCTCAGAGACATCAAACAGCAGCAGGCTGCCCATCATGCCCGCTTGGACTCCCACATGTCCCACGTGGAGTCACACATGTCACGTGTGGACTCCCACATGTCCCGCGTGGAGTCCAAGTGGGATGTACTACATGAGATGACGGCGGTGCACAGGGACATTTTACAATGCCTCCGCCAGATGAACAGCAACCAGTCCACACCTCCCTGTGTGCCAACAACATCTGGTACCGAACAAACTGCAACTGCCACAGGGAGGGAGGAGGACTCTGGCGGAGAGTCCCCTGCACCGCAGCAGCCTGCACTTGAGGGCCCCCCCAAGAAGAGGGGTCGTCCGAGGAGGGGAAAGTGAGAGGCTGATGGCCAAGCGCAACTCCCAGGAAGCCTGAACCTGTTCTGGATTTTCGCCTTTGTGCACAGACTGTTCACCCTGTTGATGGCAACACTACTCCCACACATTGCATGGGGAGTACAAGTTGGAACAATGTGTCAGACAACTGTGGCCCCGATACTGGGGATCCTGTCTACCTGGACTTTCTATTCATCTAGGAACTTGGGATTGCAAGATTCATGTACAGCACAATCCATCCTATGCACTATTATCACAGATGTATCACAATAAACACACTAATACACCATACTTGCCTCTGTCGTGATTCCAACGTGGGTGCTGTTATGGGGATGATGAACTGCAAAATTACACTGTGTATGCGAACTGCAACAGCAAGGACAACACAGGCATGTGAGTACAGGCAACGTGACACATATGAGGGAGACACACCACCAGGGCTACACAACACATACACACCTAGGCCATCTGACTCATTGCCTACACTGATGTTGCCAGGGAAGACGGTGCAATGCACAGACACCACACCCATTCCCAGTTGTAGTCAAGTAGCCCACAGGTGCAGTAAGCAAATGGCAGTCAAATGTGTGACCACAGACAACGCACATCACTAAGTGAAGCACAGGTTTATTACACAGTAGCAACATGCCGTAACCACTACAGATGCAAGGTAACCCCACCTGGTAGCGGGCACACAGTCAACAACTGTAGACAGAAGGAAGTCCATGGGTGTGGCGCACATCACCTGTAGGGACACAACAGCTACCAGCCTGGATGTGCAATCACGTCGTCGGTGGACACAGTTGACCAAACGAATCTGAAAGTACCCTGTGAAGGACAGAAATGACACACAGTCAAAAGCAATGCAGTACAGGACAGAACAGCAAAACTCATGCACAATACATGTTACAAGATACCCACCCAGAACCAAGTTAGCATGTCAACACTGTTGGGGAGTACAGCCCACCTGTCACCACACATCGCAACACACATCCTGTCAAGTAGCCCATGGACACACTCCAACAGCACCAGAGCACCACCCACACATCATGCCAACTCACATCATTCACATGACACCTCAGGATACTCACATTCAGCTAAAGAAGTTGGTGATGAGCTGTGTGCGGACATCACCATCACCATCATCATCATCGTCACTGGCATCGTGGTCCAGGCCAGGATCCTCCACAGGTGGCGGATGTTGGTCATCGTCATCCTGGATGAGAGGCAACTCCTTCCGCACTGCCAGGTTGTGGAGCATGCAGCAGACGATGATAATCTTGCACACTTTCGCAGGGGCATATGGGAGGGACCCTCCGGTCTTGTCCAGGCAGCGGAAGCGGCTCTTCAGGAGACCAAAGGTCCGCTCAATCACTCTCCTGGTCCGACCATGTGCCTCATTGTAGCGCATCTGGGCAGGTGTCACAGGGTTCCTGAGGGGTGTCAGCAACCACGGCATGTTGGGGTATCCCGAGTCACCTACGGACAGACAAGTGCACATCAGCTGACTTGGAAAAGTGGGCGGAATACTACAGATCAGATCACACACAATGGCACAAAGTCAGTACACACCGACAAGCCAGGCACGCTGGTTCTGCATCTGTGCCATCAACCTGGGGATGCGACTACTCCTCATCACAAAGGCATCGTGTGCTGAACCAGGGAAACGGGCACACACGTGTGTGATGGTCATGTCTGCAAGACACACCACCAGTGCATTGACCGAGTGGTAGTGCTTGCGGTTCCTGTAGGCCTGCTCCTGGGCCTGTGGTGGTACCAAAGCCACATGTGTCCCATCAATGGAGCCAATGACATGCAGCATCCTCCCCAGGGCATAAAAGTCACTCTTCACGTCAGTGAGTCGTCGCAGTCTAGGGAAATAGATGTACCGGTTCAGGAAGAGCAACATTGCTGCCAAGAAATCGCGGAGCACACGGCTGAACATGGTCTGTGACATCCCACCAGCAGACGCCACAGTATGTTGGAAGGTACCGGTGGCAAAGAAGTGTAGGGCTGCCATCACCTTCACCTTGGGGGTCAGCGCTGTAGGATACGGCCGGCCAGGCTGCAAATGTGGGGACAACTGCACTGCAAAATCCTCAATCAGCTGCCTGGTGAAGCGGTACCGTCGGATGCTGTCCCGTTCCACCATCGTTGCCAGGTCTGGGAATGGCCGATGGACAGCAGGAGCCCTGCAGTGCAGAGGAGAAGTAAGCAAGATCGTCAGTCACCCCACATATGCGGCATTGAACACACTCAAGATCCCAACATACATCATCATGAGGCACAACTACATGAAGTGTGCAGTACCGGAACGACATGTATGGTACATACATGGCCAACATCTGTCAACACGGTCCTACAGGTGGCATCAATTTGTCCCAGGTTGGCCCATTGGATATCATGATGCTGTGTCACAGTCACCCCCCAGTGACATGTGAGGACAGATGTGCCCCAGGCACCACAGCTCAACGACAGGCACATTCCCAGGGACCCTGTAATGCCACATGGACACTGGCATCACCTGGAGTATCATGTGTACACCACAACAAAACAAACATGACCCCCACAGGTAGTGGCCACACTTGCCATGGCAGGAGAGCCATGGACGTCTGTGACACACACGCACAACATCAGAGTCCATGCACACACAACGTGGATGTGGAGACTGTCTCCCATTGTGCACATGAAATCAGAGACATTGTAAACACTACATGCACAAAGACTGTGGAGGGCCATCACTATTGTGCCACTGGGACACCCTGGCTCAAACATACCGTCCCACATGGGACTCACGGGGTATGTGACATGACATACACAAACACCACTGTGAAATGTGACCATGACACATGCACAGATATGAACAGTTGCACATCACAGTGGTCACGTACACGTAACACCCAGGATCCTGTCCCCATTAACACGTGCACAGCCTGGGGGTGGCTGCCCACAGGTGACACCCACAGGACAACATGTACACCAACATACACACAATAGGAAATGCAGCCTTACATGCCTTATGATAAGGTTTGGACAGGCTGTCGTGATGTAGGTGTGCCCCTCACTCCCTGGGAGCTATCTGTGGCTGGCACATGTCCATCTGAGACAGGCATGCTGACCTATGCCAGTCACATATACAGTGATGCGTTGAACAGCAATGGACCGATCGGTGCCTCCGGCCGGCCCATTGCTTTCAATGTGTGCGGGTACGCGTTGTACCCCTGTGCGCGTTGAACAGCAATGGACCGATCGGTGCCTCCGGCCGGCCCATTGCTTTCAATGTGTGCGGGTACGCGTTGTACCCCTGTGCGCGTTGAACAGCAATGGACCGATCGGTGTCTCCGGCCGGCCCATTGCTTTCAATGTGTGCGGGTACGCGTTGTACCCCTGTGCGCGTTGAACAGCAATGGACCGATCGGTGCCTCCGGCCGGCCCATTGCATTCAATGTGTGCGGGTACGCGTTGTACCCCTGTGCGCGTTGAACAGCAATGGACCGATCGGTGCCTCCGGCCGGCCCATTGCTTTCAATGTGTGCGGGTACGCGTTGTACCCCTGTGCGCGTTGAACAGCAATGGACCGATCGGTGCCTCCGGCCGGCCCATTGCATTCAATGTGTGCGGGTACGCGTTGTACCCCTGTGCGCGTTGAACAGCAATGGACCGATCGGTGCCTCCGGCCGGCCCATTGCATTCAATGTGTGCGGGTACGCGTTGTACCCCTGTGCGCGTTGAACAGCAATGGACCGATCGGTGCCTCCGGCCGGCCCATTGCATTCAATGTGTGCGGTACGCGTTGTACCCCTGTGCGCGTTGAACAGCAATGGACCGATCGGTGCCTCCGGCCGGCCCATTGCTTTCAATGTGTGCGGGTACGCGTTGTACCCCTGTGCGCGTTGAACAGCAATGGACCGATCGGTGCCTCCGGCCGGCCCATTGCTTTCAATGTGTGCGGGTACGCGTTGTACCCCTGTGCGCGTTGAACAGCAATGGACCGATCGGTGCCTCCGGCCGGCCCATTGCATTCAATGTGTGCGGGTACGCGTTGTACCCCTGTGCGCGTTGAACAGCAATGGACCGATCGGTGCCTCCGGCCGGCCCATTGCTTTCAATGTGCGGGTACGCGTTGTACCCCTGTGCGCGTTGAACAGCAATGGACCGATCGGTGCCTCCGGCCGGCCCATTGCTTTCAATGTATGCGGGTACGCGTTGTACCCCTGTGCGCGTTGAACAGCAATGGACCGATCGGTGCCTCCGGCCGGCCCATTGCATTCAATGTGTGCGGGTACGCGTTGTACCCCTGTGCGCGTTGAACAGCAATGGACCGATCGGTGCCTCCGGCCGGCCCATTGCTTTCAATGTGTGCGGGTACGCGTTGTACCCCTGTGCGCGTTGAACAGCAATGGACCGATCGGTGCCTCCGGCCGGCCCATTGCTTTCAATGTGTGCGGGTACGCGTTGTACCCCTGTGCGCGTTGTACCTCAATGGACCGATCGGTGCGCACCCATTGACAATGGGCTTGCCTGGCAACGGACGCGTTTTCGAATTTCGAACGAGTCGGTTGCTGGAAAATCAGTTGGTCACCCACAACAATGTTGCAAAATCATGTATGTCATGAAGTTGAAGTTTTGAAGGATGCTGTGGGCGTGTTTTGGTGCTGCTATTCCATGGATTGGCCAGATTCAGAAGATGCAAACGACTTGGACCTATCACTTTGGACACAAGGGACAGTATCTGCCTCTCCAGCACATATATATTGCTGCCTGTTCCCCTGAGAGCCCACTTGCCTGCACTACATGCTCCAGGACGACATCTGCCACTGCACTGCTGCTGTCTCTGCCCCTCTGGACCCTGCAATGGCACGTACTGTGGAGAGAGCCCCAGCCTTCAGCCTTGAGGAGAACCAGGCCCTGCTGGACAGCCTACTTCCACAGTACAGCAAGCTGTATGGGACACCAGGGGAGCAGGTGAGTGTTCTGTGCACTGCCTTTCTGAATGTGCATTTTGTCTGACTAGCAAGGCTGAGAGTCAGCACACCACTGGCTAGCAGGCTCACTGAGTAGTTGTCACCCCCCATAGTGTGTAGTGACTTGCACTGGACAGGTATGGTGCAGTGACAGTGCTTCTGAACAGGGTTTTACTCCCCATGCAATGATACCATGTAGTGACTTCTGGAAAACTGTCCATGGGCAGCCGTGCACTGCCTGGGTACACCATGTGCCCCTGTGATTGCGACATGTATATGCAACTGTGTCATGCACGGATATGTTGCATGTGTAGTAATGGCCTTATCACTTTGTCATCCTGACAGGCTTCTGCCCATCGGAAGCATGAGATATGGAAGGACATCGTCCGGGCTGTCCGGTCCGTGGGGGTCTACAAGCGCCGGATCCGCAACTGCCAAAAGAGGTGGCAGGACCTTCGGGGCTGGACCCGGAGGATTGCACGGGTCCAGCTGAAGCTGTCGCCTCCTCGCAGGAGGGGCGGAACACGGACCCTGACCCCCACATGCTCAGGATCCTGGCGGTGGTCTTTCCAGACCTGGATGGGCAGCTGAAGGCCAGAGAGCAGCAAGGAGGGGTGAGTCAAAGACTGCACTGTGTACTCTGTCTAACATGCTATGTGCCCTCCTCGGGCCAGGTTGAACTGCCACAGTACAGCAGTCATGTTGTCCAGGAGCCATGTCCCTCTATTGTGCACTGCCCACTCCTCATCTGATACCCAGGTGTGGCCCTTACATGCAGGGAATTCTGTCACTTAGGACTGTGTCCTTGCAGTTTGCTTGACTCAAGGTGGGAGACAGCATCTGTTTCCCTGACTCTGTGGTGGGCATCATGGGTGGGTCCATTGCTTACACAATGCCTGTATTCTGACATGTATTCAGCGTGTTACTTTGATCTGTGGTCCAATTGCTGAGCTGATCCACCACATGTGGCTGGGGTACCTGGCACACACCCATGCTGCGGGTGGGAACAATGTTTGGGCCCCAGGAGTATGTATATGACGTGTGTCACACATACTTAGCCAGCTGCCTACAGTCCAGGGCTCATCCCTCATTCATGTGGGGCTGGACAGTCATGCCTACTCCAGGCCATACAATACACTCTGTACTCCCACTCCCGTGTATCAGCGGACACATTGTGCACAGTGATTTGACCCCTCAGGTGTCTGCCTCTGTGTCAGTGTGCTGTGGATTAGTCGCCAGGACTGCTGTGGAGTTTCTTGGTAGGGGCTCAGCATGCCACTGGAGATGTGACCATAGGAGACGATACTTGTGTGACACATAGGTGTCTGATCAGCTGCCCATGCAGAATGGGGCATGTAAATGTGAAGTTCAGGCAGCTGTTCCCCATGCACAGCAGAGTGTGAGGGGCTCAGGTTCAGAGGGTAGTGTCACAGGTCTCCCATATGTCCAATAGGTATGACCTGGACAGATGAGGGTTAAGAGGATGTGTTGTGGGGGATGTACATGTGCACTTGTGCAGCTCCAGGACTTGCATTCCCCATGACCTACTATTGTGACACAGTGCAGAGTGTTGTTGTCTGGCTGCAAAGTCATACATCACTGAGACAGTGATGTATGACTTTGCAGTCATGCCTCCGCCATGGCATGTGTCTACTGATTGGTGATCCTGCAGGGGAGTGACATGTGCTACATGCACACCATAGTGGCGCTGGCTATCAGGACATGGGTGCATCATGGTGTCTGTCGCTGGTATGCATCACATGCATTTCCTATTTGACTCTGGGCATCCCTTACATCCGTAAACCTGTACTGACTCAGTGGCAAGAGCTGTGATGTGTCCACACCGTGTCCTCTGCACTGTCCAACTACTGTGTACTTGGTGCATGTGTCAACACTGGGGTGTTGCAATCCAACAGACACCAGACAGATGGGTGCAAGGCCATGTGGGATGTGAGTGCCATGCTTGGCATCAGACTGACAATTGACTTCTCCTGTTCAATTAGTGCACTTTTAGCAATGTACAACTAATGATGCCAGGGCTTGCTCTGTGATGTGCTGTGCTCACAGTGGTGTGTGCGTTATGTGCAGGTGACTGATGTCTGTCTGTTTCCCCATTGTTTGCAGATACATCCACGGCCACGGAAGGGGACAGCTCCACGGACCAGGAGGAGCCGGAGAGCCAGACTGGGTCAGCAGCCGAGGAGTGGTCGGAGGGACCCAGTGGCACGGAGGGCGAGGGGAGCCACACCGAGGAGTCCTCAGCAGCATCCACCTCAGCTGAGGACCAGAGCAACTCGGAGGATGACTCCCTTGTGGAGGCGGGTGTCAGCAGCCACCACACCCCAGCTAGTGTTGCTGTCCCCGCCACCACCAGCACCACCACCGCCCTCCCATCGGCTCCCATTCCCCAGGTCCGTGGAGGCTCCCATGTCCGGGAGCGTGTCTCCTTTGGGCCAGGCACCGCACCCCCTGCCCCTGTGTCCCCTGCTGCCCTGAGTGAGGAGTCTGTGTACCTCCTTCGCCAGCTCCATGTAGGGCAGACAGCCATGCTGAGTGTCCTCCATGCGCACACCGCGCTGTTGACTCAGCTGGTGTCGTTCATGGAGGGCATCTCATCGGGCATGTCTGACCTACAGAGGGGCAATAGGTCCATGGACTCCTCCCTGACGGCAGCAGTGTCCCTCCTCAAACGGTCCCTCACCCCTCCTGCCTCTGCTCCATCCACACTCCCCAGCACCTTACCCATCCCAGGCACACACACACCGGCACAGGCACACACCAGCACACACACATCCAGCACACTGACACACACGCCAATGACAAAACGCACACGCACGCACATTCAGGGGACTGAAGCCAGACTCACAGGGGATGGGGCCCTGGAACACACACACGCATCCACATGCACTGCGCAGTCCTCAGTTCCCTCTCCCTCCAAAGCACCCTCCCTTGCCTCACCTGCAACCCCAAAGTCACAGCAGCTCTTCCTCTGTGACCTCGGCCTCTTCCCCACCGATGAAGCTGCCCCAGCATCCCGGGGGAAGAGGAAGCCCACCCACACGGAGCAGAGTGCCCCTCGCCCCCGGACACCCTCCCCCAGGCGCAGACGGACTGAGGCCCCCACCCGCAAGTCCCCCCGGAGTGCTAAGAGCAAGACCCCGCCACCGCCCTGCAGCTCAGGCACAAGGTCTCCGTCCTCCATCCCTCAGGCCCCCACTGCACAGGTGCCCCCACCACACCCTGCCCCAGGTTCCCCCACCCACAGATATACCATCCCCAAGATGCTCCGGCCTTCTCCCCCTGCCACTTGCTCTCCCAGCACCACACCCCCGCTGCGCTTGTCTGTGCCACTGATGTGGTGAGGGTGTCCTCCCCTCTGTCCAACCCACCTTGCCTGTTCCCCATTCTCCTCCCCTGGAGGTAGGCACTGCAGTGGAGTCCACTACCGCCCTGTCTGACTTGGGCACTGCAGTGGCGGACCTGTCCACCCCATCTGCAGGGTCCACTGCAGTTGTGCCGGCACCCACGACATCTGAGTCATGCCCCCCAGTTGTGCCGGCACACACCATGTCAGACACCTCCACTGCAGTTGTCAGTGGCTCTCCAGCACCCACCACCCCTTCCCTGACTCCCCCTGGTGAGCCCTGATCCTGTCCCTGCGGTGCCTGGCCTGCCCCCCGGTTGCCCCTCCTAGTGGATTGTCCCTGGTATTGTGCAGGCATGCGTAGGGTGACATCTGCCAGTGTCACCCTGTTTGAACTTTGACAATGGACTGGCCATTGGCCTTTGCTCTAATTTCTTCTGGACGTCGTTATCAAACAACACATATGCTGAATAAAGCAACTTTCTTTTCTCTAGTGCTCATGCTTCAGATGTACATGTTGTTGGTGCAGCTAACCATGCCCTTGCTGCAGTGATGGTGATATCTGGTCTCATGATTATGAAGTGTTACTGTGCAGGAACCCATGTGGTCCAGGGGGAATGTGTCCTATCATGTGGTGTATCCATGTCATCAATAGCAGCATCTGAGGGTGTCATGTGTTCAGTATTTGGCAATGGGTTTCCTACTTACATTGGCAATTTCATATCTGTGGCTTCCACCCCTGCACATCTGTTGTGCCTGCCATCGTTGCATTTGTCTACTTCCCTGACCGTGTTGCCATCTCCAGTGGACATGCAGGTTTGGGCATCAATGGGGAGGGACTCATCCGTGTAGTCAGTGCAACATTGCTATACAAGTGTGTTGGATCTGTGCTGATGATTCCGTTGGCACATCCATGACCAGGCTGATGTGATGGGAGCCCTCATTTGGTGCTAATTGTTGATTGTGTGACCAAGTGCTCAGCTGACATGATGGGGCCCTACTGAGGCAACATATGGCACAGCTTTCCTCACACAGGAGTGGAGTCCCCTCATGGCAGTGTGTACACGTGTGACATTGCCTGCGCCCAAGGTGTGTGTTGTATGTGCATGTCTGTGTGTTCACTTCCATTCATCTGCGCATGCTGTGATCCCTAGTGTTGTACCTGTTTGTGATGCTTGCTGACTTGAGCTATGTTCCCCCAAAGTCTTCTCCCTGTGTTCTCTGTGATGTGGGTGCATGGCACATTACTGGTCATCAGGGTGTCACCCATAGGTGTGTTTGCTGTCAGGGCAGAGTTTGTGTGCAGACGCAGATGGGTCACAGTCAGGTTTCCCTTTGGCACTTGTTGTTTGCCCCTGTCATGTGATTTCCAGTTTGTGTTATCTTTCAGTGATTGTGACACGTTGTGTGTGTGACTGCTGGCACTCCTTAGGGTCCGGGCTGCAATGTTGGTTGTTGTCTATGTGTGTTCTTTGTGGGTGACCTTGGCTTCTTCATTGGTGTGTGACTGTGGCTGGGATCCCATTGGTCGGTGTGGTATTGCCGTCATGTCCATGTACAGCGTAGTGTGCAGTGTGTCAGACATTCAGGAGTCTTGTTGAGTGTCCATGTGTGATGTGTTTCTACACCTTGGTTCCCACCCACCACCCTGGAATAGTCATGGGTGCATGTGCAATGTCACCAGTGCATGTGTACTTCACTGCTGCACATTGTTGGAGGTCGAGGGGTGTGGTCTTGAGTGTGTGCAGATGAGAGTTGTTGCCCGGCTAGGCCCCTGCCTCCATGTTGGCCTTGGCTTACTGGCCATGCTGATTGATTTGTGCTTGTGTAGGTGTGATGGTAGTTTGTTGCTCAGGACACCTGACTGTGGTTCACAGTGTGAACGACATTTAGCTTTGTCATCACAGTGGTATTTTTATTCAGCCCAGGGTCACCACATTGTGGGGGCCCTGGGGGTGGTGCTGTGGTGTGTCTGTGACTTGCTGTGTCAGTTGTTGTTCCTACGTGCCTGTGTGACATGTGTGTTTTGTGCTCCCTCTCACCTGTCAATGCCTGCTTGCCCACATAGGGGATTTGGATCCATGAGTTACCTTAGTGTGGCAGTGTATGCACATCTGTATGATTGGTATTCAGCTCTCCTCATGTGTTGTGTTGTTGCCTGGGGACACTGGCACCCCCACCCCTCACCTGCTGTGTATGATGACAGTGTTGGTCTGCCTGTTTGTGTTTGTGCATCTGCACCACTGCATTGGCATATCTTGGGTGTGCCATTGGCTGTATGTTGTTTGGTGTGTTTCCCCTGCTGTCCCTGGGACTCCTAGGTCATCGGTCAGCACAGTGATCATGGTTTGTGTGTCCCATTGCTGCCATGGTATGGTATCTGTTCACCTCACATCTGCTGTCTCCACAGGGTATCTGCATTTGTGTGCCCATTGGTGCAAATATGTGGTTCTGCATTCTGATGGTCACTTCTGTCATTGTGTCATTGATGACTGTTGACGGTCTCAGCCCCCATGGGTGTTGTTTGTCTGCACATGGCCAAAGGAATGTTTCATTTGCACTGCAGTATTTGGCTCCCCCAATTTATGTTGCAATGGGACACATACACTACTTTGCCACAGATGAGTTTTTGGTTCTGTGACCAGGAATGATCCATGCAGTTTGGCAGTTGCAGCTCTTTCTTTGTCAACAATTACCTTTTGGTCACTGTGATGATGAGGGTGTAGACCCCATTGCCACAATGGTCAAAATGTGCTTCAACTATGGACCCCACACTTGCCTTTTGGTCACTGTGATGATGGGGGTTTAGTCCCCATTGCCACAATGGTCAAAATGTGCTTCAGCTATGGACCCCACACTTGCCTTTTGGTCACTGTGATGATGGGGGTTTAGACCCCATTGCCACAATGGTCAAAATGTGCTTCAGCTATGGACCCCACACTTGCCTTTTGGTCACTGTGATGATGGGGGTTTAGACCCCATTGCCACAATGGTCAAAATGTGCTTCAGCTATGGACCCCACACTTGCCTTTTGGTCACTGTGATGATGGGGGTTTAGACCCCATTGCCACAATGGTCAAAATGTGCTTCAGCTATGGACCCCACACTTACCTTTTGGTCACTGTGATGATGGGGGTTTAGGCCCCATTGCCACAATGGTCATGGGCTGCTTGCATTGTGGGTGCCACACACATATATGTGTGGCACATGTGCTAGGGGGTCACATTGTATGTTCAAAGTCATGTTCGGTGTTGTAGGCATTTGACACAGCCTGCTCACACGCTTGTCATGGTGGTGGGGGGATGTCTTAATCTTGCATTCCCTAGGTTGTGGTGTGCTTGTTGTGTCATGCATTGTCCATCCTATGAGTGGGGGTGGTAGTAGTGGTAGGCATCCAGCCCCCCTGGCTAAGGGTGGTAGTAGTGGTGGGCATCCTGCCCCCTGGCTAAGGGTGGTAGTAGTGGTAGGCATCCTGCCCCCCTGGGTGAGGGTGGTAGTAGTGGTGGGCATCCTGCCCCCTGGGTGAGGGTGGTAGTAGTGGTAGGCATCCTGCCCCCTGGCTAAGGGTGGTAGTAGTGGTAGGCATCCTGCCCCCCTGGCTAAGGGTGGTAGTAGTGGTAGGCATCCTGCCCCCTGGCTGAGGGTGGTAGTAGTGGTGGGCATCCTGCCCCCTGGCTAAGGGTGGTAGTAGTGGTGGGCATCCTGCCCCCCTGGCTAAGGGTGGTAGTAGTGGTAGGCATCCTGCCCCCCTGGCTAAGGGTGGTAGTAGTGGTAGGCATCCTGCCCCCCTGGCTGAGGGTGGTAGTAGTGGTAGGCATCCTGCCCCCTGGCTAAGGGTGGTAGTAGTGGTGGGCATCCTGCCCCCCTGGGTGAGGGTGGTAGTAGTGGTAGGCATCCTGCCCCCTGGCTAAGGGTGGTAGTAGTGGTGGGCATCCTGCCCCCTGGGTGAGGGTGGTAGTAGTGGTGGGCATCCTGCCCCCTGGCTAAGGGTGGTAGTAGTGGTAGGCATCCTGCCCCCTGGCTAAGGGTGGTAGTAGTGGTAGGCATCCTGCCCCCTGGCTAAGGGTGGTAGTAGTGGTAGGCATCCTGCCCCCGTGGCTGAGGGTGGTAGTAGTGGTAGGCTTCCTGCCCCCTGGCTAAGGGTGGTAGTAGTGGTGGGCATCCTGCCCCCCTGGCTAAGGGTGGTAGTAGTGGTAGGCATCCTGCCCCCTGGCTAAGGGTGGTAGTAGTGGTAGGCATCCTGCCACCCTGGCTAAGGGTGGTAGTAGTGGTAGGCATCCTGCCCCCTGGCTAAGGGTGGTAGTAGTGGTGGGCATCCTGCCCCCTGGGTGAGGGTGGTAGTAGTGGTAGGCATCCTGCCCCCTGGCTAAGGGTGGTAGTAGTGGTAGGCATCCTGCCACCCTGGCTAAGGGTGGTAGTAGTGGTAGGCATCCTGCCCCCTGGCTAAGGGTGGTAGTAGTGGTAGGCATCCTGCCCCCTGGCTAAGGGTGGTAGTAGTGGTAGGCATCCTGCCCCCTGGCTAAGGGTGGTAGTAGTGGTAGGCATCCTGCCCCCTGGCTAAGGGTGGTAGTAGTGGTAGGCATCCTGCCCCCCTGGCTAAGGGTGGTAGTAGTGGTAGGCATCCTGCCCCCTGGCTAAGGGTGGTAGTAGTGGTAGGCTTCCTGCCCCCTGGCTAAGGGTGGTAGTAGTGGTAGGCATCCTGCCCCCCGTGGGTGAGGGTGGTAGTAGTGGTAGGCTTCCTGCCCCCTGGCTAAGGGTGGTAGTAGTGGTGGGCATCCTGCCCCCTGGCTAAGGGTGGTAGTAGTGGTAGGCATCCAGCCCCCTGGGTTGGGGTGGTGGCGCGCATTCAGGCCCCTGTGTGCATATGTGGCATTGGTGATGGGCATCCCGCCCCTATGGTGCTGCTGTTGCTGGTGTAAGTATATTCAGATTCCCAGTGTATGTGTGTGATGTGTCGTGTACGTGTTGTATGTGTTTTGTGGTTGGTGTCTGACTTACCTTCTGCGCCGTACGCGTCCGTGCCTGTTCCGGTAGTAGATGTAGAATATTGGTATGATCGGGACGAAGGGATTCATGGTTGGTTCGTGTCGTTCGTCCTTCTCGTTGCTTCGCGTCGTCCTCGTCGCTTGGCTTCGTCCTCGTCGCTTGGCTTCGTCCTCGTCGCTTCGCGTCGTCCTCGTCGGTGCCGTGTTCGTCTCGTAGCCGTGGATCGTGTTGTGGCGCGATTCGGAGCTTATGTGCGCCTCTCCCGGATGCTTTGACGTGCCGTGCGTAGCGACGGGTTCGGCGCGTACGGAAAGCGCATCGCACTTGTCCGGCCGGACGGGGCTGCATTTTCCCTTCCGTGCGACTCGATTCGGCGCTTCCGGATTCGCCTCGGTCGGAGAACAGGACCTGGTTTGGGTGAGTACGGCTCGGCCGGAATTTTTGCTGTTGTGCGCATCGTACTTGCTCGTTCGGTGTGCTGTACGGATCGGTCGGGAAACTCGCTTTCGCATGGCTTTTTCCCGACCGAATAGTATTGGGTGCGCCTCCGACCGAGATCGGAATCGG